>CAUYRH010042331.1:0-64665 GCA_963574655.1 Perodicticus potto | reverse complement strand
CTGAACTGCAGAATTGTGACTCTCTGAAAGACGCATTCAAGTCAAGCAGCCTTCCTAATTTCTATGCATCTCTCTCCTCTGAGACATATCCTAATCTCAGGAACCATGCACTCAAAATGGCAACCATCTTTGGCAGCACTTATGTCTGTGAGCAGACATTTTCCAGAATGAAACATCTGAAATCTCCAACCAGATCTAGACTAACGGATGCACACTTGCATCACTTGTTATGAATAGCAGTGACAAATATGGAACCAGACATTGACCATCTCATTAGCCAAAAGCAGGCCCATAGTTCCCATTGAAATACTGATAAGTTTGTTGATTTAACTTTATTTGTTCTTCATTTTAAATATTGTATTTGTTCCCATTTTGCTTTTTACTTCAAAATAAGATATGTGCAATATGCATAGGAATTTGTTCACAGTTTTTTATAAAAACTATAGTCTGGCCTGCCAATGGTCTGAGGGACAGTGAATGGCCCCCTGTTTAAAAAGTTTGAGGACCCCTTCTCTAGAGGCTAGAAAAGGCAAGAAAAAAAAAATCTTTTGTAAAGTCTCCAGAAAGAATGCAATCTAGCAACACCTTCATTTCAGCCCAGTGAGATCCAGGTCAGACTCTGACCTCCAAAACTACAAGATAGTTCATGCCACCAAGTTTACAATTATTTTGTAAAGCTCTTTAAGAAAAAAATATATTATACTTTGTATTAATAATTGGGTATATTCATAACTAAAGTAGACCAGCTACTGGATATTACCTTTCTTCATAAAAGAGGGCTCCCTGTCCTATGTTTTAAACTGTGTGCCGTTTAAGTAAACTATTTCCCACGCTGTCTTGATTGCTTTGCATTTAACCAGATTGCTCAGCTTCTCATCCCTGACAGCTCTGGCCACAAAACAACAGGGTGTGGCCCCAATTCTTAAACTTTCCATGCAGAACACCAAGCAAAACAGCTCCATATCTCATCTGTGTTTGTAACACAGTTAAACTGATGCCATAGACAAGCAGAAACATTTTTAATGGACCACCGTCAAGTGACTGCTCTGAAACCAAAGACTGAACTAAATATCCATACTGAACTGGAAACATGAAGGCAGGAAGCTCTGGGTGGGAAGCCATACTGGGGACTCTGTTAATCTCTGTGGCCTCACCTAAATGGCATAACTGAGGCTAATTCTGCCTGGTGATTTCACCCTGGTGCGTGGGATAATGATTGTAATATAAAGAGAACTTGGCCAAGGGCCAAGGTTGAACTGAATAAAAAACTTAACAAGGTAGGCCTGAGGCTGCTGTCTTTAGAAGGACTTAACTTAAACAGCTACCATTGCTGGCATCTGGGAAACTAGCACTTAAACCATTCCCTAATTGATAAGCTGAGGAGTAGCTCAATCTACCTATATTACTTGTACAGAGTAGTTTACGATAATACCTGCTTTACTTCTGGGAATCTAAACCTTTGTTATGTCCTTGACAGAGTGCCTAAATAAATGACTATCCTTCAATAAATCTTGGGTTCAGACTCTCTAATAGGTTTCCCTTGGCAAAACATTGCATACATATTACTATACTTCTTTTTTTTTTTTTTTGAGACAGTCTCACTATGTCACCCTTGGTAGAGTGCTATGGCATCACAGCTCACAGAAACCTCAAACTCTTGGGCTTAAGCTATTCTCTTTCCTCTGCCTATCAAGTAGCTGGGATTATAGGCGCCTGACCCAATGCTTGGCTATTTTTGTTGTTGTTGTTGTTACAGGTGTCATTGTTGTTTGGCAGGCCCGGCTAGATTCGAACCCACCAGCTCCGGTGTATGTGGCTGGTGCCCTGGCTGCTGAACTACAGGTACCAAGTCTATTACTGTATTTTTTTACTGCTGTAGAAAGAGGCATATTTAATATGCTTTATCATTGATGGGAAAGAAAATCAGAACCTTGTTCAAGGATATCTACAGATTCTATCTGTATCTTTTTCCCTTGCTTATCATGTGTTGCCTTTTGTTGTACTATAATAAACCTTAGTCCTAAGTACAACTATAGGCTGAGTCATATGAACTCTTCCAGCAAATCACTGATAACCATGTGGTCTTCAGGATGCCACCACAACCAGCATGTGTGTGTGTGTGTGTGTGTGTGTGTGTGCACGTGCATGCGTGTGTATGCACGTATAGTTAAAATGGAATTAAATAATTGATATAAAAGTATACATATTATATATAATCACAAACTACTACATGTTTAACTATAACCTACCGTGTTAACTATATATATACTCATATGTTTAATTATATTATATATTATATAAACACATTTAGCACAACAGACTGACTATACGAAGGTGGTCCCATGAAATTATAATAGAGCTGAGTGATTCCCATCGTCTAGTGATTACCTTGCCATCCTAAAGCTGTGATGTGTTATGCACAAGCTTTTGGTGATGCTGCTGTAAACAAACCATGTGTGCTGCCAGATGTATAGAAGTACAGCACATACAATTATGTCCAGTACATATCACTTGATAATGTTAATGAACAACTCTTAACTGGTTGATGTTTTTACTATAACTTACTTTTTATTGTTCTTTTAGCATACACTCCTTCTACTTATCAAAAATTATTAACTGCCTCAGGAAGGTCCTTCAGGAGGTATTCCAGAAGAAGGTATTTCTTATCATAGACGATAACAGCATCTCGTATGTTATTGCCCTTGAAGACAATGTTATTGTCCGGTGAGATAAAATGTGCAGGTGGAAAACAGTAATATTGATAATCGTGACTCTGGCTAAGTCTGGGCTAAGGTGTATGTCTGTTTCTTAGTTTTTAACAAAAGCTCAAAAATACAATCAATCAATTAATAAATAAATAAATTCATAAGTAGGAAAAAAGATGATAGAATAAGGATACAAGAGAAGAAAATATCATTGTGTAACTGTACCATGTGTATTTTGAACTGTTATTACCAGAGACAAAAAGTTAAAAAATTAAAAATGTTACAATAAACTGAGGTTAATTTCTAATAGAAAACAAACATCATATTTTAATCTAGTGTAACCTAAGGGTACAGCATTTACAAAGTCTACCGTAGTCTACAGGAATGTCCTAGGCCTTCACATGCATTCATGGCCCAGTCACTGACCCAGAGCAACATTTAGTCCTGCGAACTTGATTCTGTTAAGTACCCGATACTGGTGTACCATATTGTACCTTTTAGATCATATTTTTACTTTACCTTCTCTATGTTTAGATTAGGTTTTTATACACAAAAACCAGTGTTACAATTGCCTGACAGTAACTTGCTGTACAGGTGTGTGGCCTAGGAGCAATGGACCCTAATCCCATAGCTTAGGCAAGTACACTCTACTATGTTGGCAACAATGGAATAAGCTAATGACCCATTCCTCAGAACGTAGCCTCATCTTTAATCAATACATCACTGTGTACACTTTTATGTATATAGTAGATCTGTATCACAGGGTCATTTAAATTATACATAACAATTTCGGAGAGAAAGAGATTTAAACAGCACTGGTAAATTCACATACTTTGTATTCAAGAAGCATTTGCCTCAGAGCCTATGGGAGATGAAGACATAAATCAGCTTTTCCTAAGTTGTTATCCATTCCCAAGGGCCTTTTTTAGTGTCATCATCTTACCCCACTGAATATCATTTTATAATGTTCATATAAAGCATGGCCCCTAGACATAAACCAGCTTCTTCAACTGGTACTCAATCAAAGCATTTCTTTCAGTGTTAATTGTGTCTCTGTGTTATTGTCTTTCTACATGATTAAGTTAGAAACTTGCACTAAGTAAGATGCTTCAATGTGTGTGTGTGCGTGTGACACTACATATCTCACAAGGACTCTTCAGAATTTTGTATCAAGGCACAGGCATTTAAAACATTTAAATAACAATGAAGATGTTATATGCTGCATAATAGGAAAATGGTGAGTGTGCCTTCTTGAAGTTCAGAAAATAAGGAGAATGGACAGCTGTACTGTCCAGCAAAGGACCTATGGAGAAGTCTAGCATGTAAGCTTAGGGGTTGTCTTAAGTCTTATGCATAATATACAAGTTATATGTTAAAGGAATTTGTTTTACTTTTTTACCTGTAACATACTAAAATATTTGAGAGGCTGCTATGTGCTCTTCTAGTTTCCTGGTAGAGAGCAAATAAACACTTACATAGATATTATTATTGTTATTATTATCTACAGTACTTAGAGTAGATAAGTACTCTACAGTACTTTATTGCTATAATATGTGTGGAGTAGACTCAGTAAGATTCACATCTGGGGTTCTCAGTTGAAAAGTGAGATCATACTCAGGTGAAGCCAGAATAGCTGACTGCCAATACCTTGTAATTTATAAATTCTGGAACAATATTTAAATTCCCAAAGGACCCCATGTACCCCCTGCAACTGTCATCTCAATTCATTCTCAAACATCCTCTAACATTAGCGATTTTTCCCTTTAGTAATTTTAATCTCTTTACTGATCTCATTCAAATCACCTTGAATATTGCACACTTTTTTTTTTTTTTGAGACAGAGCCTCAAACTGTCCCCCTGGATAGAGTGCTGTGGCATCACAGCTCACAGCAACCTCCAATTCCTGGGCTCAAGTGAGTCTCCTGCCTCCGCCTCCTAAGTAGCTGGGACTACAGGCGCCTGCCACAATGCCCAGCCATTTTTTGGTTGCAGCCATCATTGTTGTTTGGTGGGCCTGGGCTGGATTCGAACCCGCCAGCTCAGGTATACGTGGCTGGTGCCTTAGCCCGCTGAGCCACAGGCGCTGAGCCGATATTGCACATTTTTACACCTCAAAGTGAAAAGGGAATCTGAGAGGTGGTTTTGAAATTAATGACACAAATAGGAGCTGGAGAATTATGATTGCCTGGAAGTAGACAGAGTCTGACTTTTCAAGAGGAGGAAGAGAAAGGAGAGAGTGTGTATAGTACCTCTGAAAAATCTTTTCTCTTCTTGTATATTTACCCAGAGTTTCCTGGCTTGAAAACAAATGCAGTTGACTAGACTTTTCAGTGGCTTCAACTTGAAAACCCCTGAAAGATAGTCTGTGATAAAATAATGAATATCAAGAAGATGACAGATTCATGAGGAACCCTGAATCCAAACAATACCAACTTCCATTTATCTGAAATGATTCACAGTCAGGATAACCAGACTGTAACAGGTGGCTACTTTTAAGTACAGATGCTAAATGTCATACCTGCAGATGGTTCATCAGTAGAACATGCAAAAAACATCTTAATTATATATTATGAAGCCTTTTCATAAAAAATTAAAAGATAGGCATTCATTATGCTTGTTTGAGTTATATCACTGAGTACAGATGCTGTTATGAGTTAGCTGGTGCTTTAATCAAAACAAGTATCAGTGGATCAATTTAATGATATGAAAGTTCTGACTTCACGTTGAAAAGTTTCTGGCAATGCAAATTTCTTGCAGTTTCCTGATTTATGCATCAAAGCAGAGTGCTCTCTTCCACTAGAATTCCACATTAAATGCGCCAGAGTAAAGAAAAGGCTACCCAGCTAGTTATCCTTAAATAGAAGCATTACTGCTTGATGTGGAGTGCTGCTGGAGTCATATCACCCCTGAAGCCTAAAACTGAAAACATTTAATTTTGCATTGACTTTGGAATTATTGTGATTGATTTATGAAAGAACAGAGGCCATTTATGCACACACATACCCTTTACCAAATCATTTTTTACTTTATTGTCATTAGCCATTTTATCCATAAGCATGGCCAGAATGACTTAGGTATTGCCAAATAGCAAATCCACTCTTGAAGATGACAATTATTATGACAGTGTCCCAGAGTCTGAATGGAATTCCCTTAAAGGCATCTCTCCAAATGTTTTGAGTCCCAGCACGTCCCCCTGCATTAAGTATGGACTCAGGTGACATCAATAGCATATTTGTTATGTTATTATTCTCATTGTCTGATATAGTCAGCTTTCACTTTATCTTCACGAGGAATGGATATTCCAAGTCCACCTACCGTACACTGTTAAATTCATTAGATTCATTGCTTTGCCTGAAAAATGAGGCAGTAATGAATGCTGTGCCATTGTTCAGTGGCATTTGTATGTATGTGTATTATATCTTTGATCATGTTTCACAAAACTCAAATCACCATGTAAATGCAAGGCTTCCTATGATTGGTTTTGACATAAAATCAAATCCAAGGGAGCTGCCTTAGAACTTTGAGCAAGCTGATTTGCAAGTAGGAAGCCCAGAGTCAACCCTGCTAGCAATTAAGTGCAAATGCCTGGGAGTTTCCGTGAGGGAAGTCCTTTCTTCCTTGTCCTCCTCTTTTTAGTTAAAATGAGCAAAAACAGCAAACAAAATCCTCTATTTTAAATTATAATGATAAAATTATATAACATAATGACATTAAAAATAAAACAGTCAGGAGCTAAGAATGGAAAGTAAAAGAATTTCAACCTCCTCATTCATTCCCACCTCCCAGCAGAACCACTCTAAACCATTTTTTGTATATCCCTCTTGTAACTTTCTTTGCAAAAACAAGCACATATATTTACATATTTATATACACATATTTATACATCTTTCCTTTACACATCTAGCAGCATTCCTCACCAGAAAAAAATGCCTGCCAGAATTTAGATATTTGTTTTATTCTTATTTGGCTAAAGAAGTATCAGCTATTTCACTGTATTGAATAAACAGATCATCACCTGATTATCAGGAGCAGTAGTAGCTGGATGTAGACTGGGTCTGATTATGTGAGGAAGTGGGGCATAAGGAGACTTCTTATGCTTTGAAAAGCTGCCCCCATCATTTTAGAAGTCGTGGAGGACAAAGATTGGGTTTCTAGGTCTATGGCAATCTCTGAACCTGTACCAACACATCCTTCTAGACTTTAGCTTTTACATAGGGAACATGTTATGAATTCAAAAGGAATGAGCTAGACAATAATAACTGCAATTTGGGGAAGTCCAGCTTGTTGAGGAAGAGAAATTGGCTTCCATGAAGAGCTCTGGAGGCCACTGGAGCTATCCTGACCGTATGTATGTACACATACTTGTTGCAGACCAGCTCTGCCTCTTGAACTGTATGTATACAGCCTTCACACGTGATGGCTGTGAAGTAAAAGAGCTCATATTTTCACTCATTCTAAAGATCAGATGTTCGAGCAACACTTCAGAACAAATTAACCCAAGTATTCTTAGAACTTGAAGAAGGTGGGGAGGAGGAAAGAGAAGTAAAAGCACTCTAAAGGGAAACTCTGGACTTGATGTTAATAGGATAGAAGGAGGGTGGCACAGCTGATCAAGGTAAATAAAGTAACTTTTCTACTTCTCTGTTAGGATCTCTCACAAAGTCTGCTGGATGAAAGTTCACAAAACATGGAAAATGTGTTTCAGATGTTTTAAAATATGAACTTACCTCACTTAAAATATGGAGCCCATGAAGGGTATGAAATTCACCTTGGGGACACTGGAAAATATCTGAAAGAACATGCAAAAATATTGATTAGAGGCTAAAGTTTATATACTTGGGACCAGTAAGAAGGCCAAATGGAGAGTGATGTCATACAAAGTAGTCTGTCGGGGGCAAAGGAAATGAACAATGGTTTAAATACAAATCTCAAACCATAAGTCATAAGAGAAGATTCCCTGAAAAAAAAAAACAAAAGAAAACAAAACAATACAAAACAAAAAAAGTTGCTTCTTATATGGGCAACTATTTCTATTCTGTTCTAGAATAAATAACAGCAAGAATTTGTTCACTATAACCTATTTTTAAATCTGTCTACTAATTACATTCATTTTAGCCAGTTTAAAAATTAAAACTTCTGCAGCTATTTCCATAACAAATTTTGGAATTTATTATACTCAGAGCATTTGCAACTTTCTTTTTCTCACTTCAAGTATCTCTGGTATCTTCTCAGATCAGAGCATGCACGTCTACACTTCTCTGTTCAAAGGCAACGTAAAAGTCATATTTTACAAAAATATCATGAATCACTTAACAAATTTCTAAGTAATTGTCATTTAAGTTGCTTGGGGGTTTTTTGTGATTACATATATATAAAAGCAGTTGCCAATTTTTTTATGAGCACCTCACATTCACAGTTTTGCAGGTACAAATGTCAGGGAGGGGTGTGGTGTCCCTGCTGATTCACAGCTCTGAGGAAACCACTTCAGAGCAGCTGAGAGAGCCAGCTGATTTCACTGGCACCCCAACCCCTTCTCGCCCACCTCCCCTTAGCACATCCACGCAGACGCTGCTCACACCTTTCCATTTATGGCTCCTCCAATTAATCCTGCCAATTCATTCACTTATCAGGTAAGCATGGGAGACTGATACCACCAAGAAAGAAACACTCCTTAGGGGAGGCACATGTAATATATTTCCAGAGACCATACAAACAGGGGGAGAGGACAATTTCTGAATATTTGCACAGCCAAAACTTTCATTCCTTAGGTCAAATTCAGCCACAGTGACCTCTTTCCTAACAAAATTCATCTCGGTGCATTTCCTTTGGGCATAATCTTTATCGACGTCACATATTTTCTTTTACACCTGGAATTATCCTCCTTTCACTTGATGGTAATCAAAGAGTAGCTATCATCTGTGCCAGAGAACATCTAAAAGAATTTTGGGAAAGGGATACTCGGCTTGCTGATTAAAGGCAGTGAGTCTAGCAAGATTATTCTACCTTCTGCCTCTGATTTAAGTTTTTGCCATCATTATACTAACATTAAAATTGTCACTACATTGTCTCAGCAGGGCTCTGGAGACTGATTACTAGGGTTTGAATTCTTGATGCATCTTAACTACATCTGAGATGTTATGTATTTATTTATTTTTTAGAGACAAAGTCTCAGTTTGTCACCCTCGGTAGAGTGCTGTAGTGTCACAGCTCACAGCAACTTCCAGCTCTTGGGTTTAGGCAATTCTCTTGCCTTAGCCTCCCCAGTAGCTGGGATTACAGGCCCCTGGCTATTTTTTTTTTGTTGCAGTTCGGCCAGGGCCGAGTTTGAACCTGCCACCCTCAGTATATGGAGCCAGCGTGCTATTCACTGAGCCACAGGCTCTGCCTATATCTGAGATTTTAAAATATTACTTATCCATCCAGTTTCCTGTTCATGTGGAATTTGTGCTAAGAGACTGCAGGTATAAAGTTAATGAATAATTAGTGCAGTTTTACACAAAGATAAAAATATAGAAAAAGATAAAGGAATATAATAGTTTAGTTCAGACAGTATAGAGAACATCATTAGAGTGGTAATAGAAGGCATCTTTAGGAGGTACCATTTGAGCTGACGCCAGAGGACGAGGTATGTGAAGAAAACGAGGCTGATAAAACAGCTCTATGCTGGACATAACCACGGCACACGAAAACAACAACAGTCAAAATAAAAAACACCCACCTTAGTTAATGGCCAGTCCAACTGCAGCATGATAAGCAGAAGTGAAAGGGAGTGGCATGCTATATGGTCACAGAGATAGCTGAGCCAGCTCATGAAAGAGCTTGGTAAGGAGGACGGATATTCGCTATTATGAGAAACGACTGGGACAATCTAGTAAAAATCTGTTTCTCAGAACAATTTTTGTCCACATTCTCTGCAATTAATTTGGAAGCTTTCTGCCTTTTAAAATTTATCTGACCTATCAATGCTATACACAGACATCTACTTCAAATGAAGTTTGGTACCATTGTGATGACAGAAATTTGATCTATCTAGAGAATTTTTATGTTCATGGACTGAGACCATAGAGCACAATATTCCAAAAATCTATACAAACTTCACATTTGTTTGCTAATACCCTTGAAAGTAATTTTCTTTCAAGTATTGGTAAAGGCCAAATGGACAAACTCATCTCTCCGTTTTGTGTTGCTGTCTTATCATGAAATGTGTAATGTTATGGAGAGAGTGGAGGAAAACCTAAACTGGGAAGTTATTGTCAAAGATAGTCCAGGATAAAAAGGTTTTCCATGATGTTGGCATTATAATGTCCATAACTTATGTGTGACATTTGAGGTAGATGTTCCTTGACCCTCTCTATTATTTCAAGACCCTGAAGCACAGAATACAAGATATGAGGTAATAGGTGGCCAGTTCTCTGCCACCTTCTACTGGGTGTACATCACATCCCCCTCACAGTTATAATCACCATTGAGTAAGGGGGCTTATGACTTTGTGTATAAAAGGATTCAAACAAACCCCCCCTCATAATGTTGAGTAAAACCATAAAAGTAGAGAAAACTAAACTGACTACATGTTTATAACCACAGAACCAGTTCAGTCTGGTTCAACTTCATTAGCAACAAAATGTAATGTGATGACGAGTTGTATGTCAGTGCAACCCCCAGAGTCTGAGCAGGCCCAGAGGACTCAAGTGCCCCCAATTCAGAGCCAGCCAAAACAAAAACCTCAATGTCAAGTGGAATGTAAGCACTCAGACCAGGAAACAGGGACCATATTAAGAACTAAGGGGGGACCTTATTCTCTTCCAATTCAAATTTAAGAGCCAAGGACCCTTCAGCCCATCATTTCATAACCCAATCGGGTGATAGCTTGTTGCATCTTCCTATCTCCCCCACAGTTACTCTTTGCCTATGACCAGTAAGGTCAACATGCTGGAATCTGAGTAGGAAACTAGTGTTGTCATTTTTTAGAAGATGGATTATATTAGGGAATAAAATAAACTGGTAAGATATAGCCATCTTAAAAGTAGTCCTTCCAGTTAGAACAGTGGTTCTCAACCTTCCTAATGCCACGATGTATTCTCCTTGTTACAAAGGGGTCACAACCCACAGGTTGAGAACTACTGAGTTAGAATTTCGTCTTTACTTTTTCATCTAGACAAATTGTTCTAATCCTGGACAAAAAAATAGACCAAATAATAATCTATTAATGAGGTATTCTTCGTTATCAATAAAGGAAAAAAACCCTGTCTCCTGTTTGATCTTGAAGTTCTTTATTTACATCTAAGTCAAATTTTATTATAATTCAGTATATGTATATTTTTGTATATTCTACCTAAGAGGATCTTGAGAGTAAGAATGAAGTTATACTTAACTTTAAAATTAATTTGGAATTATTCTGTCATATTCACCAAAATTTTTAATGATATTTAATTCAAAACTTCAATGAACATATTAATTGCTATAATTATATTAAATTGGGGATATTTTGATATTAAGGCTTTAAGGGAGAATAATATTATTTTTTAAATCTTTTCTTAAATGACTTAGGAGAGTTTGGGGGGGTTATCTTTAAAGTTCTATTCATTTCTTATAAATATGCTATATGTTCTTAATAGTGTCTAAAAATTATATCTGGTATATGAGCTTTGACACTAATTCTGTGACACTGAATGTTTATCCCACACATCTATTCTTTTCTTTATTTTTTACTTTGAAAAATCTGATATTATTTTATAAATCAAAAAGAAAAATATTCATGTTAAATTTAAAATGGTGTCTCAAACAATTATGACACTAACTATTCTGACTTAGCATCAGATCCCACAAGTTGAAAAACAAGGTTCCCAATAAGACTGCCTTTTAGATGCCAGAGGCAAGGTGGATCCCCAGGCTACCTGCTTGTGTTCTTATGACCACAATTTGGAGTGTGGGGAAGAATGGGAAACTTACCCTTTGTACCCCAGAAATTTTATTGAAAGATCAATTCACAGGCAGTTTTATAAGAGAAAGAGATTACAAATATCTTGGCCATGCACAAGGGGAGAATTAAAGAGTGGGGTCCAGAAGCTTAAATACCCTCATATAGAGGCAGTGGAGTTGAGGAACATAGGCAATTCTGTTCAGGGGCAATATATTAATATTAGGAAGGACACATAGATACTTAGGAGCATAATGGATCGGAGAAAGAGATTGACTTATAGATGACTCTCCTTGGAAGTTAAATTAACCAAAGAGAAATATTATTATTCTTTAAATGGGTTGATCTAGATGTAGTTGCATTCTTGATCTTTTTTGCAATATAGATATTGAGATAATAGGGAGAGGATGGAAAGACTACTTTTCTTTATTTTTCCAGATATGTATGAAGATAGAGAAATGCCCTTTTCAATGCCCATTGATCTCTAAGGGTCTTTACTTGAAATGTTTCTTTATACCAAGGAGTCATGCTTTAGGGTGAAATTCTCTGAGCTCCTTCAGGACCTTCCCACACACCTCCAAAGTTTGATATTTCACTGGAATGTTAACAGAGCTTAGGAAAGCATTAGATTCACGATTATCATTCTATTATAAAAAATCCAAATGATCAGCCAGATGAAGAGATATATCGAACAAGACATGGAATGGCCCAGAGCAGGAGCTTCTTTCCCCATTGTGTCAGGGTGCATCATCCTCCCAGCACATCATTATGTTCATTGTAGGAAAATTTAAACTTTTCTTCTGAAGGGTGGATAATTGAGTTATATCCCAAGTAAAGTAAAGATAGACAAATTAACAGGAGAAAAGGGCAGATTTATTAAAGTGCATACGGACATGGGAGTCCCACAAACATGAGACTCAAAGAAAGGTGAAAGGATTGACACTTACATGTCTTCTTCCGGGGCAGAGAAAACTGGGAGGTGTAAGCAATGTTGAGGAATAGCAAATGACTTTCAGGGGAATGATACCAAAGAACAGATAATTGGTTGTAAATTATTTTCTTTGGGAGCTGAATGGGACAACTTACTGGGAAGGTAAGGAGCAGAACTTCATTGAGAACAAATGTTGTTTATGCAGAAAACTATCTGCCACTGTCACAGATAATTTTAGATAAAATTATCACAGATAATGATTGTCATAGCAAGTAAATTTGTAATCTCCTTCTCTTGTTTTCTTTTTTTTTTTTTTGAGACAGAGTCTCAAGCTGTCACCCTGGGTAGAGCACTGTGGCATCACAGCTCACAGCAACCTCCAACTCCTGGGCTCAAGCGATTCTCCTGCCTCCACCTCCCAAGTAGCTGGGACTAACAGCGCCTGCCACAACAGCCGTCATTGTTGTTTGGCGGCCCGGTCTGGATTCGAAACCACCAGCTCAGATGTATGTGGCCGGCGCCTTAGCCGCTTGTGCCACAGGCGCCGAGCCTCTCCTTCTCTTGTTAATTTGCTTCTGAGAGTTGATCTTTCAGTGAACCTTCAGGGGGAGAAGGAAAAGTTTTCCCTTCTCCACACTCTAAGTCAATAGTGAGATGAATAAACATTAGGGTAGCATAGGAGTTTTCAGAATGAAGACCCAAAAATATAGAAGGAATTGTCCATTTTTACTCTTAGTTAGTTTCAAAAATATATGGACAGCTAGACTATGATCCCACTTGCAGCTGGCATCCATACTACCATCTTATTGTGGACCTTGACTTTCCAGTTGTGGGATCTGATGCTAAATAATATATAGTTAGTGTCAAAAGAATAGATGAAAATCTGAGGGCAGAGATACCTCAAAAAACTAAAAGTAGACCTACCTTTAGAAACAGCAATTCCTCTAGTAAGTATTTACCCGAAAGGAAAAAGGATATTTTATCACAAAAACACTTGCACTCAAATGTTTGCAGCAGCACAATTCATAATTGCAATGATGTGGAAACAACCCAAATGCCCATCAATATGTGAGTAGATGAATAAAATGTAGTATATGTATACAATGGAGTACTACTCAGCCATAAAAAGATGGTGATCTAGGCCAGGCTCAGTGCCTCATGCCTGTAATCCTAGTACTCTGGGAGGCTGAGGCAGGTGGATTGCCTGAGCTCACAGGTTTGAGACCAGCCTGAGCAAGAGTGAGACACCTGTCTCTACAAATAGCTGGGCACTATAGCAGGCACTTGTAGTGCCAGCTATCAGAAGGCTGAGGCAAGAGGATCAGGGTGACAGAATGAGATTCTTTCTCAAAAACAAACAAAAAAAAATGGTGATCTAGTATCTTTTGTAACAACCTGGATGGACCTGGAGACCATTCTTTTAAGTTAAGTATCACGAGGATAGAAAAACAAACACCCTCAAATACTCAATAGTAAATTGGAACTAGTTGATCAATATTTATGTGCACACAGGAAAGCAAAACTCAAGAGGAATCAAGTAGATGGGAGGGGGAAAGAGGGGTTGAGTTAATTCACACCTAAGGGGTATAATGCACACATTCTAGGTGAAGGGTACACTTACAACTTCGACCTGAAATGTACAGAAAAGCTATGCTAACAAAATCTGTGTAGCACTGCAATATTCTGAAAGAGAGAGAGAGTAAGAGAACAAGAAAGGGAGGAAGGAAGGAAGGAAGGAAGGAAGGAAGGAAGGAAGGAAGGAAGGAAGGAAGGAAGGAAGGAAGGAAGCAGAGAGGGAGGGAAAGGGGAAGGGGAAGGGGAAGGGGAAGGGCAAGAAAAGAATCCTGAGAGTGGTCAAGACTTTTAGTCTCTTTTCTTCTTGAACAGTTAATGTTTTTCTGCCTATGTGATGATTCACATAGGGTGGGAATTCCCCCAGGGTGGGAATCTTAAGATAGTTGCATTTATTTTGGAGAAAGTGTTTTTTGTTTTATCAGCCAGATAAAAAAAATTCCAGAGACAGCCCCTCCTTATGCTTACTAGGGAAGAAACAAGGGAAGTTAGGAAAATCCATAGTTCAGAACCAGTTTCTAAGTTTTCCTCCCATTTAATTCAAAAATACTTAGTGTTACCAAAGCACCACATGTGTGGTAATGTTCTCGGTGTTAGATAATTACACAACTTCGATTATCCACTGAAAAGCCCAAACTTATGGCCCTCCCCTATGGCTGTTCGCACCAGACCGGTAACACCTTATTGACTGTTCTACTATCCGGTCACCTCCCGTAACCAAGTCTATATAAGGTGCTCTCTTGTCTTTTGTTCTCTTCTCTTCTCTTCTCTTCTCCTCCTCCTCTCCCCCCTGTTCCCCGTGTCTCTCTCTCTCTCTCTCTCTCTCTCTCTCTCTCTCTCTCCCCTCCTCCTTAATGCTGCTCTGCAGCTTCCCCACCAATAAAGACCTTTCATACAAGCCTTGGTGGTCTGTGAGTTTTGTGCAGGTCGAGTGCTCCCCTTTCACTCGGTGTTAAACACTGTCAACTCGGAAGCTCCTCAGAGTCTCAGTAATCGCAGATTTTTTTAAATCAAGGTTTCGTTATATTGGCGTGGTTGATTAAATAAATGCTAAAAGTTTCAGTCTTTTAATCAATAGGTCATTTTTTCCAGTGAGCAGTCCTCATACTAAATCTATCTAGGGCCCTCCAACCCCAGCAGCAAGTCCCCTCATCAGCATAACAAAAGCATTCCTTTCGCTGGAGAAATTTCAAGGATTTTGGAAGCTCAGTGTCCATTACTGAGAAAAAGACTAAATTTTTTTGTATTATACCACAGTACATATAAAAACTATTTTTTGTATAACTATTTAGTTATCAGCTACCTTATTGGATATTCTGATGATTTCAAGTACGTTTTGAGTTTCCTATAGAATCAAATTATATACAATCATTATCATTGCATCTCTGCCTTTCTAATATACACAATATTTACTTCAGTTTTTTAATGAATTTTCCATCATTTTTATATTAGTTTCTCCTATATAAATAATTAAAATTTAAAGGATTGACATAGTAAATATTTTATCATTATTCATAGTTTTGTGAACTGGTTGAGCAAGAGTTTTGGTCTGAGTTGGCCCAGCTGGGCTAAGGGTCAAGGATGACCACTCAAACATCTTGCTGATGGCTCCATGTTAGCTGTGGCATCCAGACATAACCTGACCATGGCATGTATCCTGGGCCAGCCGGCCTCATTCAACAAGCTATCCCAGGCTCCCTGCCAGGGTTTTGGGTTTATAGATTTCATAGAATACAATGAGAGAGCAAGCCTCATGCGTTAGCACTTGCAAACCTCTATTTGTGCTACTGGCCAAGAATAACATTGTAGAAGTGAAGGAAAAGCTACTCCTTCACCCTCAGAAGGTTTTCTAAAAATCATTCATAGGCAGATTAACTGGAGAAAGGCATACAAATTTATTACTAACATGTACACAGGAGTTTTCAGAATGAAGACTCAGAGTTACAGAGGAAATTGTCTATGTTTTATGCTTACGTTCAAAAAAGTATATCGAGTTGTATAAAAGTATGATTGAAAAAAATGAA
Organism: Perodicticus potto; assembly: GCA_963574655.1. Taxonomy (NCBI): domain Eukaryota; kingdom Metazoa; phylum Chordata; class Mammalia; order Primates; family Lorisidae; genus Perodicticus; species Perodicticus potto. The sequence continues at coordinate 48,516 of CAUYRH010042331.1, read as the reverse complement.
GGGGGTGATGTAAGCCTAATACAATAAGTAGAAAAATCTAGCAAAGCATGGATGTCTAGATTCTTCTTGGCTTCTCTGAGCATGCATTCCTTCCTTCTGGGTATGGGAACAGATCCCTGTCTGGAATAGGGGAATCTTAGGACCTACAGTCAAACGGGTCAGATAATTTCTATATGGCCAATTTTTACACAGAAAGGTAGAGGCAAAAATAAGGTAGTATTTTATGGTTTTCAGGCTGGCTTTGGAGAAAGGGGGTTTTGTTTTCTATGACCCACCTTGAGGAAGAGGGATTCTAGTTTTTATAGCTAGCCTTTGAAAAGAATAAAACTGAGAGGCAGGAGGATCAGAGGAGGTCAGAGAAAAACTTTTGCTTCTGAGGCTACTTCTGAGGCCTTTATTTTAAGGTATTATTTTCTGACTCTCAATAGCACACATCCAACCCCAAATTAAAAGTGTGGAGTGGTACATTCCATGCTCCGCCTCTTAATGAAGGGAGCTAGAAAATCAAATTACAAGGAGACACACAGAAAGGAGGTAAATTTATGGCCATTTTTGTCATTAGCCACAACATTAGAGTAATGTTTAATAATAAAAGTAACAGTAAACATCATTTTCCTCTTTTTTGACATTGATGATAATTATTTTAATTTTTACTAGAAAGTGTGATATTGACTATAGGACAAAATCCTCCTGTTCAAACTGTCTTTTACCTGGTATTCCACAGTTCTGTTCTGCTCTTCTATGATTATCGTTTCTCAATTTAACTCCTTAATGTATCACACTCTTTCTTCTACTCTCTTAAATATAGATGTATACTTGCTTTCTTTCTTGGCCTTTTGGCTATGATTTCTTGAAGAATTCTCACTCACCTCAGTATTTTAAATATCTTGTCTACACAAAAATTCTCAAAAATTCCTCCCCATTTCAGATATGCTCTTGTATTCAATTTTCTAAACTACTTTACTTTATCAACACTTCCACTAGGGTAATATTTCAATAATTTAAACTGAATATATCTTAAAATTTTTTTCATTTATCTCACCTTTTCTTTCCTGGGTCATTATTTCCAGATGCTAAAATTTAAACTTGGTTCATATTATTTTATCCTCTACTGTAGGTTCTAAATTTCCTGTCCTTCCTTCATATACAATTTTACCTTTTAAGAAATGACCAAAAGACCAAGTTTATTTTAGGTTGTTGTTAAAATAGATAGCCAGTGAAGTTGAATCACCTAAAAAGAATCCTTAGAACAATAATTTATGAGCTTCTGAAATTAAAAGACTAGAAATGTTCTGGTGCAATTTCTCACATACACTTTATATTTACTTTTCCTTTCATTTATTAGAAATACTTCAATATCTTTGCAATAATATCTGTCTCCATTTTTCCCCTCTAATTAAGCAAGTGCCTACTTTGATTGAAGAGTTGAATCACCACTGAAGAGTTTTAGTTAACAATTGGTGCTAAACAAGTGGTTATAGTCAATGAATTTCCAGAGACAACATGAAATATTCTCTATAGGTTAGAATCTAAAAATAAGTAAAATACAAAGTCCTATTTGTAGAGTGAAGATGGAAAATTAATAGTTTATGGTAAATGGCTCTTACTTATATAAACCTAAGATAGGGTCATCACTGAAGGTGAAGATTGAGGTGATTAGACAGGTGGTCCCAGTCCACCAATTTAAAGAAAATGAGAATTTCTTTTTTAATAAGATGGTTGTGTTGATATGGCATTGAATAACAGGGCAGGAAAAAACATTGTCAACCACAAGATCCTTGCCCTGAGTCAGGAACTGACTCTAAGAAAGTATATGACTGCTGAAATAAATTCTTGTTCCTTATAACTGCAGGCTGACACTTCTGAAAACTAAGGTCACAGAGTCATTTTGTGGGTTAATGAATTACAACTCCAGTTGAATGCACAACATTGTCAGAGCTCTTATAGGAAAGCTAAGATCCTGATTTTTCTTTGAAGTTATAACCTAATAAGTGTAATCAGTGTTTCTTGGAGGACCCAGCAGACTTCTGTAATGCTTTTCAGAAGAGCTGCCTTGCTTGAAAAAGTCATGACCCTTCTTTCATTATTGTTCACCTGGAAACAAAAATTTACATTCAAAGTCATCTACAGAATGAAAAGCAGAATCAAAGTTATATTCAGAAAGAAATGCGGCAGTTCACTAATTTACAATATTAAAAAATAATGGGGGATTGATTTAGTGGCTGCTTAATCAAGAAAGTAATGGCATAATTTTGATTAGGCTAAATTTATTGTTATATATGGTCTTACAGGAGATTCTGCATTAAATAAGGTTATTAAGGCATTTGTCTTCTTTTATAACAAATTGTTACATTGGCCAAGGATGGGGAAAGGTATTTAAATGTTTGGGAAAATAGGAATGCTATGTTCTCTGACTTGCCATATCTTCCTTCATTGTACTATCTGACTTTTCCACATCATCAGTAACGAATTGATGTGGGGAACACTAAAATGTAAAAAATATATATATATCTGTTTTCTGTTGATCAAAATGTTGATAGGAAGTATCACATGTAAAATTGAATACAACTGAGAAGTTTCATGGAGATACAGGCAATTAAATCCCAGAGGCAAAGTAAATCTTATTAGCATTATAGGCATAGCTAATGATGATATTTAACTATGGCATTTAAATATAGATAAGATGATATAAGTATATCTTAGTAAATATTACATATTTTATTATATTATATATATTATAATAGGTTGATCTGATATCTAGCTGTAGAATACTAAGAAAAAGTACAATAGTAGCTCATAAAGATTTTACTTAATTTATTCATCTAAAGCTAGTTTGATTAAAATACCAAACACCAAAACTTAAGTCCCAGAGACACTGAGCCTAGAATGAAATTAGAGTTTGTTGCTTACAATCAATGAAACTTAGTTGATACAATCGCCTTATGCACCACTGTGGGAAGAAAAGGTGTTTGCTCACTCCTATCTAGTGCTGTCCAGATGGTCACTTGGTAAATGAGCCATCTATAGGCTCTTCTTCCACTACAGAAGTATCAGGTGCGAAGGTCTTCATTAGCCTTAGAAACATAGAATCCCAGAGATTTCAAAAAAAGGAAATGAGGTCTGAAGTTTCTGCAAAAATCAGCATAGGCATGTGCAAGAAATGAGGTTAAACTACACATGCTATCAGGGAAAACTGCCAACATCTATTGCTGCTTCTAGATTCCAGAGCATGAACAAAGAAAAATACTAATAATTGGTTTCAGTATGAGAAAATAACTAAAATTCTCACTTTTACTGAGAATAAATAACTATTTACTATTCCTATCATGTTTCCATGAGCACGATAAATATTTTTGTGTAACATAAGTATGGTGACAGATTAATTTGAAAATGTGTATTTGATTACAATGCTAAACTTTGCTCCTTGCATTCTGTTTTCTGTTGCTAGGCTGGCACGGTCACCTGATCACACTGTAAAAAACAATAAAGAACATTAAGTGTAACATTGAATAAATTTTTGCTGAAAGAAATATGCCTTTTTCCCCCCTTAGCACAGAAAGCAGAGACAGTTTTCATTTCTTTATATCCAATATAGAGTTCTAAGTAGAAAGCCCTGGAGGATATGAGACAGGGGAAGACAAAAGGGATGTTTCATATCTTATCTGTCCAGTGCAGGCTAAGAGCAGGTGGAATTGTGATAGGGCCCCAAAGAACATGGTTGATCAGGTGGGAGTCGGCTGAGACCAAGAAAGGTTAAGGATGAATTCATATCTAAAAATATGAAAGGAATAAAAAGCTAAGAAGCCAAACCTGTTGTCAAATTCAAGGAAAAAACAGGGCTGAGATCAGACAAGCAGGTCAAAAGTTTAAAGGAAAGTGAGATTCACTTATCAAACATTCTAAATGTCTGCAGTGTTCTTGGTGTATGAGGAGATCTACATTAAAGAGTTTATAGCCTAGTGGGGGAGATACACACATAAATAGATTATTACAACACAACAAAGAAAATGTTACCATAGGAAATAGAACATATATTATAGATACAAAAGAGAGGTTCATTTAAGGCAGTGGGAAGAGAGAACACAACATGTTCTCTGAAAAAAATAAAGCTCAAGCTGAGACTTAAAGAATATATAAGAGTTTGATATATAACTGATGTCTTCTGTATTATAATTCTAGAGACACCCCGGGAAGGATAAAGAATTAATATACTCAAAAGAATAAAGTCCAAATACATCACAAAGGATTCTGAAAATTTATAGGCAAGTAAGTACTCCTAGTTCTTGAAGCATAAAGGAGAAACCAGCAATACAGTGGAGACCAGAGAATGTGGGTAAAGGAAGAATACGATGTTTCTTAGCTCACAGAAGATGGGTAGTCATTCAAATATTTGGACTGGGGAGGCGGTTGTTAGAGAATAAGTCATTCCTTTGATCTAGGCCTGCAGGGGTGGGCAATCTGCAGGCCTGCAGGCCTACATGCTGATTTTGTGAGGACTTTTATTTGCTTATTTGTGGTATCAATGAAAAGTGTGTATAGACATTTTTTTCCCATTAATCAATTTTTGTTGATGTTTGTGTATTTACTGTGTGTCCCAAGACAACTCTTATTCTTCTGATGTGCAGCAACAAAGAAATAAAATTAGACAGTCCAATAAAGATTCCCTTAAATAAACCTTCCATGCCTTCCCCAACCCCGCCTGTTCCTCATTACTTCCCACTGAGTGTGAATGGAGTTATCTAACTGATGAGTTGGAGAAAAAATGATCTACCTCTTCCAGGTTATCTCTTGGGTATTCCTGCCTTCTGAAGAGGTGCCCTCTGCCTGTTCCTTCACTGAGTGGTTAGCCTAGAGGGCCAAACTTTTACACTCTGGGTAAGACCTGATCACTCACCTATGCTGATGGCTGTCTGTAGCTGTCTGCCAAATATAGAGGACGATGATGACCTGTCCTTTCACTCTAGATATGAAGACACATTGGCATCTGGTTTTCTATATAAATGTCACATTTTGATCTCTAATTAATTTATTCAAAAGCAGGTAGGGAAGAAAAAAAGACATTATGTACATTACTCATCAAACTCTAATAATTTTCCTTTTAGATGTTGATAGTTGTAGTGAAGGTGACAGAAAAATAAAGTTGGTCAAGAAAAACGAATGATTTCTGTGTGAGATGAAGAGGATCGAAAAGGTAGATAGTATGCATAAAAGTAAAATGTAAAATTGAGAAATACTCAGAAAAGAAAATAGAGCTCAGTCAATGAGATATAGTCATGTGGAAAAGAATGTGTAAGGATGGCTTAAGTCTTTGGTTAGGTAACCATGTGAATACCAACTCATAGGGCAAATATCAAAGCTCTAATTTAAGTCAGAAGGAACTTAGATTTGGATTTGAGTTTACCAGGTGATATCTAAATATAAATATTTACTCGATATTGGATATATGAGCCCAAAAGCCCATAGAAGATGGCTTATTTGCTAGGTGGTAAAATCATGTGAGTAACAGAAGTTACTCTATCTAGGAGTGAGAACAGTGGAGTAAGGACAGACAATAAAGAACGTAACTTTCAAATGACAAGTGGTAGAATTCTATCTCACTTAGACATAACACAACAAAGTGACTCTGATCAACAATTTAGGGAGTACTGTATAATAACTAAAAGAGTCGAATGGAAATGTTCCTAACACAAAGAAATGAGAGATGACTGAGGGGATGGATTCTCTAATCACCCGGCTTCGAATAATTCACATTCTATGCCTGTATCAAAACATCCCATGTACCCTCTAAAGATATACAACTGTTTCATACCCATAAGAATACAAATTTAAAAACATTTAGAGGCCAGGCATAGTGGCTTAATGCCTAAAATCTTATCTTTCTCAGAGACTGAGGCAGGAAGATTGATTGATGTCAGGAGTTCTAGACCAACCTGAGTAAGAGTGAGACTCCATGTCTATGAAAAAACAAACAAACAACAACAACAAAAAAAAAAAAAAAACACAGAAAAACTAACCAGGAATGGTGGTATACACCTATGGTCTCAGCTACCTGGGAGGCTTTGCAAATGGATCCCTTTAGCTCCAGAGTTTGAGCTTGCAGTAAGCTATGATGATGCCACTGCACTCTAGACATGGCAACAGAGTACAACTCTGTCTCCAAAGAAGAAAAAAAATGTGTATATTTGTGTAAATATATATTATTGTTAATATACATTATATAAATATATGTTTAATTAATATATATTAACAAAAAAAGACTTATAGAAGGAGAAACAAGAGGTCATCACTGAAACAAAAGGAGTAACATTTTTATAAGGAAAAGATAATCAAAGATACCAAATTTTCAAAGAAGTTCATCAACAAATAAATGAACAATTTCCAATTAAATGCGACAGTTAGTACCCCACCAGTGGTGTTATAGTTTTAATTTATGGTTAAATAATTAAATGACAAGATCTCTAAAAAAACATAGACTTTGATGGAAAATAAACTTCACTATATTAAAATTAAGAACTGCTGTTTATTAAAAGAGAAAGTGAAAACACAAGCCACAGTCTGGGAAAAGATGTTTACAGCCCATGTATCTAATAAGGGCTGAGTATCTGGTATACATAAAACTTCTATTATCATCATCAACAACAACAACAAAAAAGCCTAATGACCCAAAAGGGAAAAAAATGGGGAAAAAATATGAGCACTCAATTACAGAAAAGAAAACATAATGGCGGATAAACATAAAAAGGATTCTCAACTGCATTAGTAATTTGGGAAATGCAAATTAAAGCCCAAATATTATAGTATTGCATACCATCAGACTGATGACATTTAAAATAAGTGATAAAAATGAGATGTTGGCTGGGATGGTTAGCAAATTAGGAACTTTCATTCACTCCCAATGGAAGTAAAAATTGGTAAAACTCTTTCAGAAATAAGTTGGTGCTTTCTAGCAAGCTCTAAGAAAAAGCTGTCTTTTTCATTCAAAAATATCTCACTATCTAGAACATGTCTTGTACCAGAACATGTTTAGCAAGTTCATGTTAGCACTTTTCTGATTTCACATGTGTGTATATATATAATAAATACATACATATGTTTTTATATAAACAAGTCTTGTATATTTTAATAAAAACTGATAAAATTTATATATATAATACATAAATCATACCTACACATATCCACATAAAATTAATAATCTTGATAGTGTTAAACAAAAATAAATTAACAAAAAGCAGAGCTGGATGACTCTTGCATAAATTAAGCCAGGCAAAATTAAACAATACATTTATTTTTAAAGATACACACAGGTAGAAAAAGCAGGGAATTATTAACTTACAAGTCAAAGAGTGTCCTTCTGACGGAGGAAGGGGTTGGTATGAGGCTATGATGATTTGGAAGCGAAGAGGGCCTTCTGGTGTAAAAGTGAGGCATGTTTATTACTCTAAGGGGTGGGTTCACAGGTGTTCATTGGTTGATTTTTTTTTGCAAAATGAATTTACACGTTTATAAGCTCTTTCAATTACATTTCACAATTTGGAGAAGAATTCCAAACAAAAACAAAAAGGATGCTAGAAGGAGGTCATTGTTTTCTTTGTTACATTCTTGAAATTATTGAAAAGACTATTTTTAGAAAAGTCATAGTAAATAAAATTTCTGCATTGTGTAATCTAACAGATTAGCTCTTGCTATGAATCAGAAAAAAGTGAACTAACACCAGAACTGTTGTACCACTCACAGCAGGGCAGACTTAGAATAGTCACCACTGGGGACAGGAGAGGCATCTTCAGGCCCATCTGAGGAGGCCTGGTAAGAACTGAGGAAGCTGCATCAAGTTAGAATATTTGAAAGGCTACCATCTCCATGAAAGGAGGACGAGAACAAAACAAAAATATTCTGACAAAGTTATTTCTGTTTTATCTGCCTTTGGGTCTTTGGGGGACAATTGTATCAAGACATTTTTCTTTAAGGAAAATATAGATTGGATAAAGTGACTTTTTTTTTTCCTTTGGGTAAATACACAGTAGTGGGATTGCTGGATAAAATGGTAGGTTTACTTTTGAGGAATCTCCATACTGCTTTCCATAGAGACCGTACTAATCTGCATTTCCACCAACAGTGTATCAGTGTTCCTCTCTCTACACATCCATGCCCGCACCTATTGTTTTGGGACTTTTTGATAAAAGCCATTCTCACCAGGGTTAGGCGATGCCTGAATGTTTGTTGCAGCACAATTCACAATTGCAAAGATGTGGAACAAACTCAAGTGCCTATCAACTCGAGTGGATTAATAAAATGTGATGGCTGTATACCATGAAGTGCTACTCAGCCATTAAAAGATGAATTAGTATATTTTGCAACAATCTGGATTAGAGCTGGAGAATGTTCTCCTAAGTTCCATGAGAGTGGAAAAACAAATGCCACATGTTCTTACTATTAAAATGGAATAAATGATCAGCACTCATGTGCAGAGATGGAAGTAAAACTCAATTGAAATCAAGCAGGTGGGAATAGGGAGAGGAAGGGATGAGTGAAATAATGTCTAACAGGTACAATGCATACTATCTGCCGATGAGCACATTTAAAACTTTGACTCAGGGGCGGTGCCTGTGGCTCAAAAAAGTAGGGCATCGGCCCCATATACCAGAGGTGGTGGGCTCAAACCCAGCCACAGCCAAAAACTGCGAAAAAAAAAAAAAAGAAAAAGAAAAAAGAAAAGAAAACGAAAAAAGAAAATTTTGACTCAGGCAGTACAAAAGCAATAGCAATCCATGTGACCAAAACATTTGTATTCCTATATATCCTGAAACTTAAAAAAAAAAACAAAAAGCAAAAATAGAGATTTGGTTCAGAAAATAATAATAAGCAGTAAGGAAAATAATGTTATGAAACATTATTTACTCTCCTTTAAGCCTTGATCATTTCATGGGTGGGGTTTAGTAAACATTCAAGTAATAAATATGACCATAATCTTATAAAAGTTATTTCAGAAAAAAATAAATAGCATTGTAGATGCAGAAAGATTATTTCTAAAGGTCATAATTTCTTTATATTGTCAAACTCTCAAAAATCACAAATATAATAAAATTCCCTTAACTTGATAAATGTCATATAACGAAAAACAAAACTTACTTAATGAAGAATGGTACACTTGTTGCATATTTGAAATGAGACTTGTGATCTTTATCACCATAGAATTTCATATCTCCTTTGCAGTATAACAATTCAAGAGAAAACATAAAGTATGAGGTTTAGAAAAGAAAAGTTAACTTGTCACTATTTTCAAGTATCAGAACATTTATCTACCCAGAAAACCCGGGAGAATCTACATCAAGGCAAAAATGTATGGGGTGGCACCTGTGGTTCAGTGGGTAGGACACCAGCCCCATATACCGAGGGTGGCAGGTTAAAACCCGGCCCTGGCCAAACTGCAAAAAAAAAATAGTCGGGCATTATGGAAAGTGCCTGTTTTTCCAGCCACTCTGGAGGCAGAGGCAAGAGAATTGCCTAAGCCCAGGAGTTGGAGGTTGCTGTGAGCTGTGTGGGGCCACGGTACTCTACCCACTCTACTGAGGGTGATAAAGTGAGACTCTGTCTCTACAAAAAAAAAAAAAAAAAAAAGGAATGTATGGTTTCTAGAACTTCAAATGTTTCAAGAGAAGAATCCCAACAGCATCTAAGGCTGGTGGGTCAAGTGATGAGAAACACAAACAATGAACATTTGATCCAGCATAGGACACATGACTGGTGTCTTGGATAAGATCAATTTCTGCAGAGTAGTAGGAAAAGTAGATTAAGAAAAACACAAAAGTAAGCATATTGCTGCGAATTTTCAGCACTCTTTCAAGGAGTATTGCAAAGGGAAATAGAAAACTGTGGAAGTAGCTGGAGGGATGATGAATTCTGTAGTGTTTAAGATGAGAGTTAGATACTGGAGGAAATAACCCCTGAGAGTCAAGTAGAAGAGATACAAAAGAAAGAAAAACAATGCCAAACAGGAATTAATATGGACTTTATGGGCTCAAATAACCTGAGATAAAAAGAGAGGGCATAGAATGGAAAAGATGAGCAAAGGGGGGTTCAATATTTGGGCTGTTTAATCTTAAACAATAGAAATAAATAAAATGGGGTTGTGAGCCCAAGTGTGGAGATATTTTCTTAAATTGAAGAAAAAAATGGAGGCGGAGGAAGTACAGAAAATTTGTTAGATCATTTCTAATAAACTTTTCAGCTCTCGTCCATGCATGGTCATCCTCTGAGAGAGAGATAGAGAAGAGTTGGATAGGGGATTTTTGAATATAGTGATAAAAGTTCAAGTTTCATGAATTTCTAGTGACACAGATTTACTTGGTTTGGTGCTTTTCTGCAAGTACTTGGATATTCAGTGAAGGACCAGAGGAATGTCTGGGTAGTAGGGATAGAGTTGCAATTTTGTTGGTGAGTCCAAAGGTGAATCAAGGTATTGTGAGTGATGAGGAGAGATAGATCACACGTTAACCATTCTAGCAGAACTGAGTGCTTCCATGTTAACCAGCACAGCAGAGCTGATTAGGTTACCCTCTGTGAAAACACTTCAGAGACATACCAGAGTGGCACACAAATACAAAATTATAGGGAATTTTAGGTACTATTTTATAAACACATTTATTTTTCATTTTCTTAATTTGTAATTATTAAGATAATTTCAGTGTGAAAACCATGAAAGGATTTCCCCTAACACATCTGAGAATTATGAAGTCTTCATATTTCTTCTGGTTACTTCTTGCTCCAGTTTTCTCCTTTCAGTGAATTCTCAATTTTCTAACTGCATTTTTTTTCCCTCATATACGGCACATTGTAAATAAATAGCACTCCCTGGAATTATGTAGCGTAGCTACCAGCCTTGATGATTATTATTCTTTTTCCAAGTGATTTGTCCATTATCAACTTTACCCTGATTTCTTTATCTTTTCTAATTACCACCCTACAAGGCAGTTTCATGAGTAAGACTTTCACTGAAGGTTTAGCTTAGTGGAAGAGAACTACAGTGGAAGCAACCACTTAAAACCAATTAATTAATGGATACTCTGGAAACCCCTCTGCCATTTTTTCCCAGTGGGAAATCATCACAGCTCTGTCCAGATCTGCTTTCCTACCTAATGAGAAAATAGGACTCTCATTCATGAGGTGCTTTAACAAAGGACCACCCAAACCAGACTTCCACCTTAGAAGATTTAATTATTCACAGCTAATTTAACATGTCTTTTCTGAAACATAATCAAAATCTTATGCAGGGATACCTTTCCCCTAAAAGAAGAATGTCATGGTGGCTATGTAATAATATGGCATAAAATATTTTTTAATAATTTTTTGCCCTGAAAAAGAAGTTATTTTTTATCCCAAAAATGTTGCTACTACCAAAAATATCTACAAATCCACTCCTTGAAAGTATATCTGTGAAGGCCTATGCAACACTTCCACTATAATAGATCTGCAAAAGGTAATTGATGGTTTAATGATTTATGACTTTAAAACTTTCACAATTATTGTCAAAAGTCTACTTCTGCAGTTTATTCAATCACTTATTCAAATTTACATTCTTACAAAGAGTATATGCGGGTCATTGTGAAAGTTTTGAGATACACAGAAATCAAAATACAACTGTAAACTCTCCATGGACCGAAGCAAAGGAAGTCCTCCCGGCAATACTAATAAGCCAGGTAAGTTGAAACTTGCCTGGGTGAATCAGAATGGACGCTATCAACTGTGTTTCTGGAAGTGAAATAATGGACTGTAACACAGTCTGTCTCAAACTTTCAGTGACCTGTTGATGAAAAAATGTTTCCCGTTTCCCTAAACAATGTTGAGTAGCAGTGATTTTTTTTCAATTTGTCAATCTTCTAGTTTTTGTTGTTGTTGTTGTTGTTGTTGTTGTTGTTTTTCAGTTTTTGTCTGGGGCCAGGTTTGAAATGGGCACCTCCAGTATATGGGGCCTGCACCCCACTCCTTTGAGCCACAGCTGCTGTCCTGTCAATCTTCTAGTTTTATTATTTTAACATGAATCTCTTAGATTTTCAAGATGAACCTCATTTCATATCTTTATTTAAAATGTGCATTTCTACTGTTAATTTCCTCTTTGTAAGTTTGCAAATGTTACTAAGCTGTCATTTTCTTACTCATTGACAGTAGTTTCTAGGTATTATACATCTTAAGCTGTGATATACTTACAAATTTTTTCTTTAAGTTTTACTTAAATATCTTTGCTTACACCATCATTCACTATGTTAAAGTTGAAATGCTTACCTTATCTGTCTTTTCTTGATGTATACATTTTGGCTTTTATTTACAAAGACCTTTTCTATACTATAATTATGTAAGTATAAATTTTTAGTAATTTCTTCATATTTTCAATTCTCCAAAGTCCAGCTTAATTAGTTCAATAATTAGAAATTTAAAATCTTAAAATCTCTTTCTTTCCCTCAAATTAGGCTCCATATTTTTAGAAACAGAAATTATAAAAAGCTTTCATGAAATTAGACTTGTCTAAATTTTAATTCAGTCATCAACACTCCATGGTTAAGTGTATCTAAGCACATTTTAAAACCTATGAAAGTCTCAATTTCCTTATACAGAAATCATAAATAATAATAACAATTAACACATAGATTTATGTAGAGAGGATTGAACAAATAATGCAAGCATCTAGCTATATAAATAATTGATAAATTTCATCCTGTCCTATTATATTGAATTTGCACCCAAAATATTTGAAAATACAAAATAAAAGTACTATTATGCTTAAATATTTAAGACCCTGACAAAGTTTTTTATATATGTCATTTGAATTGTTTATTTAAAATTATGAATTTCATTTTTAAATGCATGCTTGAATATATCAATTTAAATAAATTGTACTGATTACATGCTCAATTCCTATATAGAAATAAGTCTGTCTGTGGTTGTTCTCTTCTGCAACATGTGACAATTCTTATGTGTAGAGTAGTTTTAAAATTTCAAAGTCATTACCATTCTGCATAAAGAAGATACTGAAACTAGCATTCATGTAATTTTACACAAAAACTAAGGTCCAAAGAGATTCAATGGCGTCCTCAAGTTCATATTATTGATTAGTTAAAATCAGAATTATATTTCAAATTCTTTTCCTCTTAGATCGGGATTCTACTTACTCACCTGAGTTTTAGAGGATTAGAACAGTGTTTAACAAACTCAAACATGCATCAAAATTGCCTGGAGGGGTTATTCAACCCAGAGTGTTGGATCTAGCTGTAAGAGTTTGAGTTAGTAGATCTAGCTCTTCTAAGAAGTGTCCAAGTGTTAGTGATGGGGCTCAACTGGGACTCATTGAGTTTTGCTGCACTAGACAGTCCAGTCTTGAGACTGCCATGAATGGGTAAGGCAGTAGGTGGGTGGGGCTTGGCATTAGTCTTCCCTTGGCTTCAGCCAAAGGAATGTATTTTTAAGTATTATACAGTTAATTTGGACTTTTATGAAAATTAGTTAATATTATAAAAAGTTTCTGCTTATTGAAAATTATTTGAAGAATACATACAACTTTAAAACATTGCCTTTGCTCAGTGCCTGTAGCTCAAGCAGCTAAGGTGCCAGCCACATACACCAGAGCTGCTGAGTTCGAATCCAGCCCAGGCTTGCCAAACAATAATGACAACTACAACCAAAAAATAGCCAGGTGCCATGGTAGGCTGCTGTAGTCCCAGCTACTTGGGAGGCTGAGGCAAAAGAATTACTTAACCCCAGGAGTTGAAGGTTGCCTTGAGCTGTGATGTCCTGGGACTCTACCCAGGGTGACAGTTGGAGGCTCTGTCTCAAAAAATTAATTAATTAATTAATATAATAAAATAAAACATTGCTTTATAATACAGTATCTCTCATCTTCATGTTAGAATGACAGAAAACAGGATTATATCCAGAGATCTTTATGCTTTTTTGAGGAATATAAGAGCCCACAGATTTCAGGGAGTTTCTGTTTAGCATTGCACAGTTGGCTGGTTTGGTTGTTGTTGTGGTTGCTATTGTTTTTGTTGTTTAGTGAGGTTTTGTATAAAGCAGAATTCATCTACTATTCTTCCCAATTTGTTTGAAGACCCTTCCAATCTAAAATAATACAACATTCTATTATTATAAATGATCAAAACCTGGACGCACTATACTAAGAGGTCTGTACAAATCCTGTAGCCAGCCAGGTAATTTTGAAAGGGAGTCAGTCCATCCTCAGACATCCACATAAAAGCATGTTGACAGTTGGATATCACATGTATGTGCTGTCCCTAAGTGTTATTTTCTGTGTGTGTTTGTGTGTGGAGGGGGTGGTGGGTGGGTGGTAGGCAAACATTAGCCAAAGGACTTTTGGCAGCGAACTTTGCTCATTTGGCCCTGGTGCAGTGTTTATCTACCTTTGTTATTTCACAGCACACTTGAACCTATAGTTAATCTTTTGCTGCACACATAATTACATTCTTAAAAAAAGAAAAGAATGTACTTGCTGTGCTTTGACGTTCTTTTGAAAGTAATTTAATTAATGATCTTTAAACTTTATTTTTTTTTTAAGACAGAGCCTCAAGCTGTCACCCTGGATAGAGTGCTGTGGCATCACAGCTCACAGCAACCTCCAATTCCTAGGCTCAAGTGAGTCTCTTGCTTCCACCTCCCAAGTAGCTGGGACTACAGGTGCCCACCACAATGCCCGGCCATTTTTTGGTTGCAGCTATCATTGTTGTTTAGTGGGCCTGGGCTGCATTCGAACCCGCCAGCTCAGGTGTACGTGGCTGGCGCCTTAGCCCGTTGAGCCACAGGCACTGAGCCGATCTTTAAACTTTTTCATTGCACACCTAAAATCCTGTCATGTCGCACCAGTGTGCCACAGCACACCGGCTGAGAATCTCTCCCCAGTGTCTCCCTTTCTAAATCAGTAGATTTGGCCTTAATGGTCTCCCCAGTCACATTCAGCTGTATCCGGCTATAATCTTGAAAGAAAGCACAGGAACACTAGGCTGCAAGCTTATCTCCTGGGCAGAAAAAATAAGTAAAATATTTCCCAACTTTCCTTGACTTTCTCCAGCTCATTCTATTCTCAGTTGTTTTAAAATACAGCTTTATAATCAAATACCTTCTTGGTACTACTGCTGTACATAAGAAATTGCTAAAAGCCACAGAAAAGCTTGAGTTCACTTAGCCAGACACTTTTCTTAGATCTCAGAACAACTTTTATCTGCTCAGTATTTTGAACATTCCCTAAATCCAAATGCGTTTCCACATAGGTACAAGTAGGTTACCCAAAGCAGAACACAGCTCCATCTGCATCTGCCTCCTTCTCTGATTATCCCAGCATGCGAAACTCAGGCTTAAGGCGAAAACTCCCTTGAGTAGGGAACGGTTTGACATAATTGACACCAAGCACAAAGTTGTGTTCTAGAAGCTATCTTGGAGTACAAATGGAAAAACCTGTTTTCTTGCTGAGTGAGTATGTTGTCAGCTGTAAACCTTTGAATTTTCCCTCTCTGGAATATTCCCTTCCTCTTGACTCAAAGAACTACAGATGGTCCTGACATGATTTTTTTGACTTTATGATGGTGCAAAAGCCATTCATGTTTAGTAGAAACCATACTTCAAATTTTGAATTTTGAGTTTTTTCCAGGCTAGTGATACTCTCTCATGAGGCTGGGAAGTGACAGTGAGCCCTCGCAGTCAGCCATGTGATCACCAGGGTAAATAAGGAATACTGTAGAGCACTGGTTCTCAACATGTGGGTCGCGACCCCTTCTTTACAACAAAAATAGGAAGGTTGTGAACCACTGCTCTACAGCATCTGGTGTTGCTGGATGACCATGCCCCTTGCAGGCTAATGTAAGTGTTCTGAGCACATTTAAGGCTAGGCTAGGCCCTCGTGTTCAGTAGGTTAGGTGCATTAAGTTCATTTTCAACTTATAATGCTTTCATGTTATGATGGGTTTATTCAGATTTAACCCCATTTTATATCCAGGAGCATATGTTTATAATGTGGTACTCAACAAATAATTTGTAAGCATGGAAGTTCTATGTAAATGTTAGCAGTGGATTTCATTTTTTTTGTTGTTTTTGTTCCCTCCTGTAGAGCACTCTTCCCAACCATGTTCCCTGGAATATTTCTTTGAGAGGTTTTAGTCAGTGGAAGTTAACAGTGTCAAGCTCTGAAATCACCAGCTCTATTAAGATTTAAATACTCTTGTATAGATAAAAAAAGACTTTTATGCCTCCCATGAACATTTTTCCCTTAACTTTGCTCTGAGGAAGGCTGTCATCAAACACATTCTGATCAGATGAGGCAGTGAAGACCCAATTACAAGGAGAAGGAATTCATGACAAAAAACATAGAAAATGGTATTCTAACTTCAACAAATGCAAGCCTGTGGCTTGATATACCACACACAGCCCAATGTTCAATGTCAAGTAGGCATTTGAATAGTGTTAAGCAGTGAAATAAATAAAAATATGATGAAGTCACAGGTTGTGTGATTGGGAAGCTCTTGTCCAAGTAGAATGACTAATCCATGAAAACATAAGATATGTGATGGGTCCTTATAAAAGTTATGAGATACATAAAAATCAAGAAATGTAAAACCCAGATGGGCAGAGAGAAATGAAGCCCTCCCAGCAACGCTGATAAGCCGAGCAAGGTGAAACTTGCACAGGTGAATGAGAAAGGATGCGGTTGATTGTGTTTTCTTCAAAGTGAAATAACGGACCTTAACACAGTCTATCTCCAAACTTTCAGAGGAATCTACATATGATAGCATATGGCTAGATAGCCAAAACAGATATAGATTGAAATGTAGGATGGGTGGAGGATGGAATATAGCAATGGAGATGTGACAAGCATTGTGGGATAGAATAACTTATGTTTTCTATCAGGATGAGTAGAGGGTCAGAGTCATTGCTTAGACCAGCGGTAGGTCTCCCGAGTATTATCCTGGAAAGACCAACTGCAGCTTCTCACACATACCCTCATTCCATTCATTTCTCCTTCCGTTTCTCTCCAATAGGAGAAGGAAAGGACAAAGAAGAGTTAATAATTTGGTTGACAGTATTTGAAACACTAAGTTTGCAAGGAAAAGCTGTCATAAGATAAGTCACAGATTCGGCTATCTAGTCTGCCCTTGAGGATGTCCATGTTCTCAGCGAGTTATTCCTATTACTTAAAAGAAATTCTACAGAGACGGCAGTGCTCCTTCCAGTGTATCAGATCTGATCAGTGTGCCTAACTGCACATTGATTTGCTAACAGCTTGTGATAAAAATTTTAAAGTCTACCACATGGCCTGAAAGGAAAAAAAAATCTACATTACATTTTTTTCGGTCTGGAGAATACATTTAAATGTATAAACTTAGGTACTGATGAATTTTATTATATAAACCCATAGTCTGGCTGCTTATACAATGTCCTATGAGATTAATAAGGAAAATACACTCACAAAAATTTCTGTAACTAAAAAATTAGAAGTAATTGTGATGACAGACCATTTTAGCTCCGTTCTTTAAGTTAAATATTCCTACCCTCAGGCCCTTTTCTTTCCTTCGCAAGAAGAATGCATTAACTACGTCTTCTTAAAAAATAAGCTTATGTGCTCACATTTATGACCAGAAAGAACCCTATCTTCATTGTAAGTTTCATGACAACTTTCTTTTTCCTATCTTTTTTCCCATTTCCATCCTTTTTTCAGTACCTTGCTTGGTGCCTGTCTTTAGGAGGCTACTAGATAAAAATGAATAACATAAATAAATAAATGACAAATACGTGCTGTGCGCAAGCATGTTCATAATGGTACTACTGTTCATCGTGGCAATTTTTTAAAGAGGGAAGCAATCCAGTATCTATCAACAGAAGTATGGATGAATGAACTTTGCTATAGTCACACAACAGAATAGTATACTACAATCACAACAAATAAACCATAGACACACATGAAAATTGTAACACAAAAAAGCAAATCACAAAGAATTACACATAACCTAATTTCCTCCTGCAGGGTAAAAAGAAAACCCATTTAATAAATATAGAGTTTATAAATAAATAAGTTTGCTCTAAATTATAAATAAATACTTTTAGGGACACAGCTATGCAATAAGAAATTATGTACAAAGAAGTGTAAGGTAAAGATGAAGAGGAGATTTGAGGTGATCATTCTCTCAGTTAGGGGTGAGGGGATACTGGGGAAAAATCTACTAAAAAGTATTATATGAATAATCAATATATATTTTTATAGTTCCAAGCTTTTGTTTTGGGTTGTAGGATCTAATGACTAATAAATAACTGATTAATTTTTTAAATGTCCATTATGAGACGAGGATTATAACTGATTTCATACTTTGATCTGGGGTAATCACACACATACACAAATCAGTGAATGAATGATGGACAGAAAAATATGAATGTGTGAATGATGTTTGCAGCATGGGGAGAGAGGGATGTTACAGAAAATAGGGGGTTAAGCAGAGAGTGGAGTTAATAAAAAATAGAGAGAGAGAGAATCATATTCTATACGGCTAATGATTCCTTAAGAAACTTGATTTCCACAAACCAAACCATGCTCAGAAGCTGTGGCCTTAAAGAGCAATGATCAATTTTTTAGAACATTAGACTGTATTGTTAAACAGACTCAATTTCCATTTTGTTAATTTTGGAGTTTCTTTTGATATGGGGTCTTGCTATGTTTCCCAGGGCTCCTGGGCTCAAGTGATCCTCCCACCTCAGTTTCCAGAGTGGCTGGGACTACAACTGTGCACACTGTTCCCAGGTTAATTATTTTTTTAATTATGCTTTCTAAATTGTCTAAGATCATATCACTTTGTATGTTTATCAAGCCACAAAGAAACTATGAAATAAACAAAGACCAAATTCATATACTTTAAGAAAAATATAAACTAGTAATTAGGACTACACAGAGAATCAAAGCAGAGTAATATAATCGTGGCCACATGATGACATTTTTGTGTGTGGATTTGTTTTTCTCATCGTAGTTTTGTAACCATTTCTTTTTAGTTCTGACTAGTCTCTTCTGGAGATGAGTTCCATAATAATCTAAATAGGAACATGGAATAATATGTTCTCAAAATTTCACATTCCAAAGAGAAAAGAAATCAGTGTATTTTTAAAAATGTTTCCATTAAGACTGGATTCAGAATGCTAATGCAATAAATTTTAACTGGAATCTTCTCAGAGAGTTAGTCTTAACCAAGGGTGACCCTCCTGGTGTGAATATGCAAACATTTGGAGCAATATTTAGGGTTAGGACCACTGCAGACATCCCCCTTCAAAATCCATTTTATAATTACACCTTCCCTGAAAGCCAAATATTTACAGTATTTTTTTTTGTAGAAGTTTAAAAACAAAAGTATAAAAATTCCATACTCACTTGTAGCTTTATTTTTCCTATTCAGACACCCTCCATTATCCTGATAAAATACTTTTTAAATTCAGGTTTTCATAGGCATTACAAATTGTTGGATTGTTACAATAAAAAATAATTAATAGTTGCACAGAGTCTAAAATGACTTCATACTTCAATTTCCAGACACAGTTAAGTAGAAGTGACCCTTACATCCCATCCAATGCTTTTTGTAAGCAGAATTTATGCTAGACTCAAGCACCAAATATTCTCCAGCTGACTCTAAAAGGCCACAGTTAATGGTACCTAAAGTTTCCCCTGCTCAGGGTGTTTTTCAGTCTAATTAGCCTCATATTTTTGGGATTTTATTTCCCCATTTCTTCTTTAACCTATGTCTCCTTTATTGCTATAACATGATTACACTGATGGTATCAGGCTTTTTGTGGTAGTAAATAGTTTCATCTCAGGTATCTTAGCGGTGTCGACTCACGCTTGCCTTTCTGTTGCTCGTGGCTGTTTTCTCTGCCCTCACTTTCTCTAGTTTATAATAACTCGATTCTCTAATGGGACTCCTCATTTACCTCACACAATCTCTGAACTCAAGGGGGCCATTGCTCTAGTTATAACCACATCTGAAGTGTTCTCTCAGTAGTCTTAGCCTCCTTTCGGACCTGGGATCTGGGATCCCATCAAGCTTATTTTCAGTCTTCTTTGCTGTGCTGGCCTGTGAATTTTGTATCCTACTGCTACTTTCCAGGGAAGCCTGGCCCTAATATAGTTATTAACCTGTGCTATGCAGCCATTTTGTTCCTTCCTCCCTACTGCAAACATGTAATGTACATTTCTTAGACTGACATTAAATATTTTATAATTTTTTTGCTGCAAATTATTTAATTCTTCATTTCATAAGATATGCCAAGTTGGCCTCATTGACTCCTAAACTGCATTAACATTTCTTTCTTTGCTTAGGCTATTCCCTTTCCTGCTATGTTTTTGACTGTGAGAGTTACTCAAGAAGTATGTTTTTGGTTTATACCCATGTTCAATTCATTCATTGGTACAATAAAAATATATATTTAACATTTATTATGTGTTAAGCACAAGAATACAAAAGCAAACCAAACAAAAACCCTCCCAAGGGAGTAGAAGGTGATTTGAAATAATGTTCTAATTCATCGGAGGGTAATAACTGCTATGTAGAAAAATCTAACTGGATAAGCAGGTGGGGGGAGAAAGAAAAGAGTACTATTTTATAGAGAAAGGCTAAGGTTCTCTCTTCAGAAACCTGGGCAGGAGTGAGCAGTGAGCATGTAAATGTAAGAGACAAACTTTCCAGACAAGTGGTCTTGAACTTGAGAATAGAAGAGCAGCGAGGAGTGAGAGGAAGGTTTGGTAGGGAAATATCGTATCTCAGCATAAAGAGCAATGTGCTGAGAAAGGATTCTCTCCACTCCACATCACCGTTCAGGAAGCAGGTGGGTACCTTCTCACAGAAAGAGAATGAGAGATAAAGAAATGAACTAGTTTGCCTTCATATATGAATGACAACTGAGAAGGAAGAGGGGGGCGGTGTGCGGGGTTGAGAGAGAGAAGGAGAGAAAAACGGAAAGAAACAAAGAAATAAATGGATTTGCCCTCGAGAATGAAGGATAACTTGAGAGAAAGATACACAGAAGGACAAAGGAACGGAGGGAAGCAGGGAGGAAGGGAAGGAGGAGAGAGGGATAAAGGAGGAAGGGAGGCAGAGAGGGAGGAATGAGTTTGCCTTCACATATGAATGGTAACTTAATTGGACCTGGAATTCTTCAGTGCTTTCATGGTTTAACTCACATCCTTTATATTCTAGACTTTATGTTGGTTGGCATCTGTAAGCATTTTAGCTCAAGAATATTAATTTATATTATTAGTTTGATAATATCCTTCCTTGACTTTCCGTTTGGAATTTTTATTGTATAGTTATATATTGATTCCATCAGGTTTATCTGCCACATTGCTGTTTTTCTTTAAATTAGGTAAAATGCATATATTAAACATTTTAAAGGGAACAATTTAGTGACATTTAGTATATTTAAGATGTTGTGCAACTACTACCTTTATCTAATTCCAGAATATTTTCATCAGCCCAAAAAGAAACCTCAATCCCATGAAGGAGCTATTCGCCATTCTCTCATTCTCCCCAGTCCCTGACACCAACAATTCTGTCTCTATGGATTTACCTATTCTGAATATTTTATATAAGTAGAATCACATATTTTATGTCTTTTTTCTTTTTCTAAACATAATTGTTTGTTCACCCCAGCTTTAGTATTTATCAGTATTTTATTCCTTTTTTATAGCTCAGTAATATTTCACTGTAAGCATGTAAAATAACTTCTCTATCCATTCATCTTATGATGCACACGTGGATTGTTTGTCTTCTGATGACTGTGAATAGCACGTTTGTAACCATCCAAATACAAGTATTTGAGTGCCTGCTTTTAATTTTCGAGAATATATACCTAAGAGTAAAAGTGCTGGATTATATGGTAATTTTCTATCTAACTTTTTGAGGAAGCACCAAAACGTTTTCCCCAGCAACAGGATCATTTTTCATTCCTATCAACAATGTGTAGTGTCCCCTTTCTCCACATTCTTACTAATACAGTCGTCCTCTGATATCCATGGTGGATTGGTTCCAGGACTGCCCCTCCCTGCCTCACAGATACCAAAATCCAGGGATGTTCAAGTTCCTTATATAAAATGGCATAGTATCTATATATAACCTATCCAAGTCCTCCTCTATACTTTTAGCCATCTCTAGATTCCTTTTAGTACCAAATACAAAGCCTGCACATCACTTCATTCAAAAGCATTTAATGTAGGGCTCAGTGTACAGCAAACTCAAGTTTGGAACTTTGTAATTTGTTTTTCCAAATATTTTCGATCCACAGTTAATTGAATCCAGAGATGAAAAACTCACAAATAGGGAGGGCTGGCCATACTTATTGTTTCCCTTTAAAAAATATTACTATAGCAATCATAGGGCTTGTGACATGGTATCATATTATTTGGTTTTCTCTAGTGACTAATGAGTTTGAGTTTCTTTTGATGTCTTCCTTATTCATTTGTATATCTTTAGAGAAATGCATATTTAGGCTGTTTGTCTTTTTATTGTGTTGTAAGTATTTGTTAGAATATTTTCTGAATGGTAAACCATTATCAGATGCATCATTACCAAATATTTCCCTTATTCTGTGTATACTTTTTTTACTCTCTTGAAGAAGTTCCTGACGTATACAAGTTTCAGTTTTGATGAAAGGTGATTTGTTTTTCTTTTTCTGTTAATACTTTTAGAGTCATAGATAAAAAATTATTACCAAATTCAAGTTTGTGAAGATTTACTCCTGCATTTGCTTTCAGTGATTATAATTTTAGTCTTTAAATTTAGGTCATTGGTCCATTTTTATTTCGTATTTGTATATGTCGTGAGGTAAAGGGAAAACTTTATTCTTTCACAGGTAAATTTACAGTTGTTGTAGTACCAGTTCTTAAAGAGTCTTGGCATCCTCATTGGAAATCAATTGATCATGGATGTGTAATGTTACTTATGAACTCTTATTTCCATTCTATTAATTTATATGTTGAGCTTATGCCATTATCTCACTGTTTGATTACTGTGGCTTTGCAGAAAGTTTCAAAATTAGGAAATGTGAGTTTGGCCTTCATTGTCCATATTGTTTTGATTATTTATGCCCCTTGCAATTCCAGGTGAACTTGAAAACCGTTTTTTTCATTTTTCAAAAAAGAAATAAAGGCCACTAGAATCTTTTTTGTTTTTTGAGACAGAGCCTCAAGCTATCACCTTGGATAGAGTGCTGTGGCATCACAGCTCACAGCAACCTCCAATTCCTGGACTCAAGCGAGTGTCCTGCCTCCACCTCCCAAGTAGCTGGGACTACAGGCGTCCGCCACAACGCCCGGCCATTTTTTGGTTGCAGCCATCATTGTTGTTTGGTGGGCCCGGGCTGGATTTGAACCCGCCAGCTCAGGTGTACGTGGCTGGTGCCTTAGCCCGCTGAGCCATAGGCGCCAAGCCAGGCCACTGGAATCTTATATGGATTTCATTGACGTGTAGATAACTTTGGATAGTATTGACATTTTAACAATACTATATATTAAATCTTCTAATTAATAAACACAAGATTTTTTTCCATTTATGTTAATCTTCTTTTCCACTGGTTTTCTGAGCTCTTTAATCATGAAAAGGTATCAGACTATGTCAAATGCTTTTTTTCACCATCATAGATGATCATGTAAACTTTTTCTTCATTCTGTTAATGTGGAGTTTTGTATTGATTTAGTTTTTTGAACCACTCTTTCATTTCTAGAAAATATCTGTATTTGTAATGGACATTGACCTTTAGATTTCTTGTGGAAGACTCTTTGCTTAGCTTTGGTAACAGGGTAATACTGGACTCGGAAGTTGAGTTAAAAAGTGTTTCTTCATCTTAATTTTTGAGAAATAAATTGGTGTTAATTACTTTTTAAATGTTTCTTAGAATTCACAAATAAAGCCTTCTGGTTCCAGACCTTCCTGTGTTAGGAAAGTTTTGGTTATTGATTCAATTAGTTACTTGATATAGGTCTAAGATTTTCTATTTCCTCTTGAGCCATTTTGTGTAATTGGTCAATTCCCCTGAATACTATTTCATCTGGATTATCTAATTTGTTGATATGTGATCACTAATAGTGTTGTTTTATAATCTTTCCTAATTCTATAGGCTCACTAATGAATGTCCTCACTTTTATTTCTGATTTTAGTTATTTTTGTTTCTCTCTTTCGTTCTTAGTCATTATCACTATAGATTTTATTCATTTTTTTCAAAGAACCAAGTGTTGGATATATTCATTTTCTCTGTTGGTTTTCTACTTCATTAACTTTTGGTCTAATTTTTATTATTTACCTCCTTTTGTTAGCTTTGTGTTTTGCTTGCATTTCTTTTTCTAGTTCCCTACGTTAGGTTATAGATTTGAGATAGTTCTTCTTTTGTAAAGTAGGCATTTATAGCTACAAATTTCCCTCCGAGCACTGCCTTCATTTCATTCTATAGTTTTTGTATATTGTGTTTTCATATTTATTTGTCTCAAATTATTTATTTCTTCTTTGGCCCATTGGCTATTTATAAATGTGTGGACTAATTTCCACATATTGATGAATTTTACAGTTTTCTTTCTGTCATTGATTTCTAGCTTTACTCCATTATGGTCAAAAGAGATACTTTGTATGATTTCAATATTTTTAAGTTTATTGAGACTTGTTGATCTATGATCTATCCAGGAGAATGCTCCATGTATCCTCTCATGTATTCTGCTGGTTCTCGGTGGAGGATTATACATTTCTGTTAGGTCTAGTTGATTCATATGTTGTTTATGTCTTATATTTTCTTACTAAACTTTCTAGATTCTCCCTTCATTATCAAAAGTGGGGCATTAAGGTTTCAATCTGTTATCGTCGAATTTTCCATTCTTTCCTGTAACATTGTCAGTGCTGGCTTTGCATGCTTTGGTGCTCTGTTGTTACTGCTTACGTACTTATGATTATTACAATTTCTAAGGGAATTGACATTTTTATTAATATTTGTCATTCTTTGTTTCCTTTATCCAATAGTGTTCTTAGAATATCAATTATAGGTTTTAAAAATTCCTGGTCTGAAAATTCCAATTTCACTGCCATATCTGAGTCTGGTTCTGATTTTAACCATTTATTTAAACTGTTTTTTACCCTTTGGTGTTCTTTTTTCTTGATAGCCAGATACGCGGTACTAAGTAAAAGGAACTTTGATGAATAGGGAAATCTTAGTGAAAAACAGAATGTGCTGGATATTTCAAAATGTTTTCTTTTCCTCTGCCTCTGCCAGAAACACAAGAGGATTTTTCTCTAATATTCTTTGTGAGGATCCGATAGAGATCCCAGAGGTAAAACTCACAAAAATGAGGGCAGCAACCTGCGATCAGACCTCCATGAACTTCTTAACCCTCAGACTTATTCACCCTGAGCTTCCAGGAATTCGTCAATTATAGTTCAGGTTTTTCTCTTCTTGTCCTCATTCACATATAGGTTTTTCTACTCAGGGCTTTCTACTCTGGTAAGTTTTGATTCTTTGTGTTTGCTTGTCTACATTTCCAACGTTGGGGGTAACTGTCTACCCTCTGACCTCACTTGTCTGATGATCTAGGAAGAATTGGTAATTTTTTCAGTTTGTTCATCTGTTTACTGTTAGGAGCAAGTGACAACTTCCAAGATCCTTACATATTAGACCAGAAACCAGAAGGCCTCCTTTAAGTCACACAGCTTTTGACTTAAAGTCTCTTTTGTCCCATATTGGTATAACTAGCCCATCTCTCTTGAGGATACTACTTGCAAAGAATTTGATTTCTCATGCTTTCATTTTCAATCAATTTTTACTTTTGAATCTAAAGTCGGTCTCTTGTAGACAGCATGTAATTGAATTGTGTTTATTTGTTGTTTATTTTTGAAATGGAATCTCACTCTGCTACCCTGGCTACAGTGCCATGGTGTCAACCTAGCTCACAGCAACCTGTAACTCCTGAGTTAAAAGGATGCTTCCCACTTACACTCTCCAATCACTGGGACTGAAGACAGGCACCTGCCACGATGCCCAGATAATTTGTTTTTTTGTTGTTGTTGTTTGTTTCTTTTTCTCTGTTTTAAGCAGAGACAGGCTGGTCTCTTGAACTCCTGAGCTCAAAAGATCCTTCTGCCTCAGCCTTCCAGGGTATGATTACAGGTAAGATCTACCTGTCCAGAACGAACTGTGTTCTTCAATCCACCTGCCTATCTTTGTCTTTTGATTGGAAAATTCAGTCCATTTAAATCAAAGTATGTTTGATAAGGAAGGATGTACTTTTGATATTTTGTTATATGTTTCCCATGTCATATCTGTTTTTTGTTCCTTATTCTTTTCATTGCTTCCCTTTTTGTGTGTTTGACTTATCTTTAAATTCCCTTCTCATTTTCTCTGTGTGTTGATCTATATATTTTGACATAGTTTTAGTGGTTATCAGATGGATTAAAATTAACATTCTAAATTTATAAAAATCCAGTGGGAACTCATATCAACTAACCTGCAATAGCACACAAAAACTCTGCTTCTACACAGCTCCGTCACTCTGCTTTATGTTGTTAAGGTCACAAATTGCATCTTTATGCATGATATATCCATTAACATAGATATTAGTTATCATTTTGTGTTTATTTATTATGTAAACAACAAAAAGGAGAAGTTATAAATCAAAAATACTACTGTCTTTTGCATCTACCTATGCAGTTATGTTTGTGGGAGTTCTTTATTTCTTTGTATGTCTTTCAGTTACTGTCTAGTGACATTTCGCTTCAGCTTAATAGACATGTTAGCATTTCTTGTGGGGTAGTTTTATTAGCAAAAAATTCCCTCAATCTTTATTTATCTGGGATCTTATTTTCTTCATTTTTGAAGCAAGCTAAGTATTAATGAATAAAGAATTCTTAATTGACTTTTTTTTTCCACATAGCACTTTAAAGTGACCTCCGTGTTTTCTAAAGAGAATTCTGCTACTAGCCCCATTGAAGATCCCTTGTATATAAGTCATATTTCTATTGCTGCTTTCAAATGTCAATCTTTATCCTTGCCTTCCAATAGTTTTATATTTCCATGTGCATATCTTTGAGTTTTTCCTCCTTAGAGATCAATGAACTTCCTGAATATGTAGATTCATGTGTTTTATAAAATATGCAGTTTTTGATAAAAATAACTGTGGTTATTTCTTTTTTTTTTCTTTTTTTTAATGGGGTTCAGGGTACTGCTTCTATATACATTGTGAAATGTTTACATTGAACTAAGTAACACATCCATCACAATTATAATTTATTAATAGTTTTGAAATATACCATTGCATCATGCACATTAGGTGAGTGCGGTTATTTCTTTTAATATTCTTTCTTCTCCTTACTCATTCTACATCTTCTGGGACTTTTATGATGCATATATTGATATGCTAATAGTGTCACCTGGTCTCATTTTTCTTCATTTTTATCTCTTTTTGCTTCTCAGTTTGAATAACTTCAATTGGCCTGTATTCAATTTCACTGATTCTATCTTCAGCCTGCTCAAATATAATACTGGAAGTTTCCAGTGAGTTTGCTATTTCAGATAGGGTACTTTTAAGCTTTAGAATTTGTTTAGTTTTATATTTTTTTATTACTATTCTCTATTAATTCACATATTGTTGTTCTGGTTTCCTTTTGCCCTTTGAACACATTTCAGATAGTTGGTGTATAGTGTTTTTCTAGTAAATTCAATGTATGGGCTTTGCTAGTTTATGTTAATTTCTTTTGTCAATAGCTTATACATTTTTTTGCATGCTTTGTAAATTTTTGTTGAGATTAGACATTTTTTATATTATAATACAGTAAATCTGGAGATTAGATTTGCTCCCTTCTCAGGGTTTGTAGTTGTGTTTGCTATTAGTTTTACATCTTTTTTCTTTAGTGATATTTCCAAACCATTTTTATAAACTATTTCTCTCATGTGTGATATCTTTTCCTTTAGCTTACACTTAGCTAGTGTTTTGACAGACAAGTTGAGAGGGAGAAAAGAGAGTGAGAGAAAGAGAGAGTAAGAGAGAGAGGAGGGGGAGAAAGAGAGAGATCCTAAAATAACTTCCCAATTCTTCATAAATCATCACTGTGCTGGGGAACTCTCTCTCACTGCCAGGCACAACTCTGCCTTAGATTTCCCTTCCTACTTGCACTGAGGCCAGGGATCACTTCACCCAAAGGTGCAAGCTTAGCATCCTCTCAGAGATTTTCTAAGTGAACATCTTGCCTTGGACATGCACACAACTTTCTAAATTCTCTAGTATACTATGCACATAGGCACTTTTGAATGCCCTGATTTCCCAAACATTTTATCCCTGTTTTTTTTTTTTTTTTTTCTTTTCAGGTTTTGCCTCAATTGTATTCTTTTTCCCCAGGTGTGTAGGTTCAGTCAGGGGTGTAAAACCTTTTGGCTTCTGTGTTCCACATAGGAAGAAAAAGAGTTGTCTTGAACCACACATTAAATCCACAGACACTAACACAAGCTGATGAGCAAAAATAATAAAAAAAAAATAAAGTCTGTGTGCATAATTTTTGTTCTATCCACCAAAATCTACCACCGCAGATAAGTGAAAAAGTCCTCACATAACCCCCATGCAGCCGGCAGGAGACAGGATGGCCACCAGTAGGAGGAATGGCTTCTACTTTGCTGCCATGAATAATTTTCATAATTTGCAGCACGTCATCTCAGTCCTTCAGACAGCCCCTGGAAAGATTAGAGTAGACTAACATAAATCTTTATAAATAAGATCTGCTCTGCTCCTTCAGGAACGGAGGACAATAATTCCACACCAAGAATATGGGCTGCTATCTTTAAGACCACCGCTGAGCCAGAGAGGGGATAGGTCAAGGGCAAATAAAAAAGGCCACAACACCTTCCTACCCTTTTAAAATTATCATTTTCTTGATTACTAAATTGCTCGGTTAATATATATCTTTTCTTTTTTTCCTGAGTTCTGACAGTTTCTGCTTGTGCCTGGAGTTACTTTACTATTTTAGCTGCTATCACTCTAACCACATAAGCTATTGTATTTCCTAGTAATCCCATTTCTTTTTCTCTGGGTTCTGGGAGATTTATTCAAGATAGTCATGTAATTTTTGTTTTGCTTTTTTACTTAACTTTCAATTTTCTGTTTAATCCCTCCATTGGGTTTTTATTCAATAATTATGCATTTCATCTTCAGTCAATCTTTCTCACTCTCAGATTTCTCCCTTTTGCTAGATATAATGATGCATGTAATCCACATAAGACCACTAAATTAGATATTTTCTAAAGCCTTCTGTTATGTTTTTGCTATATTGAAAACTCATCCTTGTTTTCAAACAAGGTAGACTTTTCTCAGTCTAAATCTATTAACAACATCGAAAAAAATTATTCCAAGATAATAGTGTTACATAATTCTGCCAGTCTTTTTTCTATAAGAATTCATCTATTTTCCTGAGTGTTAAGGCTATCTTATTAAGAAAGTGGAAGATTTTACAGAAGAGTTCACCACCACCAAAGCCAATTTAAAATGCAAATCTGCATTTTCTTACCTATTTTAATCCTGTACAATATGTCTCTTGATTTTTCTGATTTTAGTCCAGGAATCATTTTTTTCCCTTAGAAAAAGATACAGCTTATCCCAACCATTAGGATTTGACTCTATTATTTTAGTCAAATAATTAAAGACAAGAGGAAGGAGAGAGAAAACTTATCTATTTCTATTCACTTACAGCTATGCCATCAAAAATGCCTTAACTCTGAAAGACGAGGAATTAATAAAAGTTGGAGAGAAGCATCTTTGGAAGCCACTGTAATTGCTTGGGTGAATATGGAATGAGATAAAAGAGTTCTTAAATATACAAAAAGGAGAAGATGGAGTCTAGAGAAATATGGAATAATTCTGGAACAAGCTGAGCCCAAGGAATATTTTCTTCATTGCACTGACTTCAAACAGAAACCATGCAGGTCTATACTTTCTAAAAGCAGTTAATTGTAATGAAATAATAATCTAAAAGGAGCTGTATCAATAGGAGATTTGGCATGTATTTTTAAGTTGTTCAAATGTTTCATAATGTTTGAAGACAAAAAGTTCTTCCTGAGATCTATTACATTCTTATATTATTTTGTTCAAAAAAACACACACAAACACCCACAAGATTTTTGAAAGATGTCTTCCAGAATTTTGCTCTTTCTGCATGCTCTGAATTAGTGGAATATTTGAGTACCCCTACCAGTAAGCTCAGATAATTAATGTATTATTCTAGAGCTGTGATGACAATGTTGTAATTGTTCCCAGTGACTTTTAGATTTGTGTCAGAAAGGCAAAAAAGATCAGCTAAAATTCCAATTAACACAAAGTGTAATAAAATCCTACATAAATGAC
The DNA here is from genome assembly GCA_963574655.1 of Perodicticus potto. Lineage (NCBI taxonomy): Eukaryota > Metazoa > Chordata > Mammalia > Primates > Lorisidae > Perodicticus > Perodicticus potto. The sequence goes on along the minus strand of CAUYRH010042331.1, from coordinate 18,140 downwards.
TGACTTCATTAAGTATCAGCATTAAATATGTATTTCTTTTAAGAACAAAGCTTTTGGACTCTATGAAGAGAACTCTATTTCTGAATAAACATGGCAAATTTGGGCATGAAATAGATTTAACTCATTCCAAACCTGAATCCCAACAAGTGAAGGGAGATTTCTCTACTTGCTCAGCTATTAGAACAAACAAGTACCTTTAACACAGTTGCAATTCTATTTTTCAGACATATGATGTAAGTAGTGTTTAGAGCAGTGGTTCCCAAACTTCACCACATATTAGTATCATCTGGCAAGCTTTTATAAATCCTAATGCCCAGCTTGCACCTCATGCCAGTTAAATCAAACTATGTGGAGATGGGACCAAGGCATCAGGTAAATGCAATGCACAACAGTGTTTAAGAATCACAGTGTAGATTCTCAAACTGCTAGGGTAGAAAAATCACCCAGCACAGTGCCATTAGATTCGTGGTTCTCTCCCCCACATAGTCAGATTTAGTAAGTCTACAGTGGGCACTCCAGGTACCTTGGATGTGAGTGAGCCATGGACAGACTGTGAAAATACTGGTCTAGATGAGTGCTGTTCAAAGAACAGTCCCTGGAATCAGAAGCACCAATAGTAACTGAGACCTTGTTAAGAAATGCAAATGTATTTATTGGGCCCATCACCACATGTGGAATCAATAATCTCTGAGCCAGTTTTTGTGAGCTCTCTAAGTGATTATACACGTTAAATTTGAGAACCATAGTTCTAGAGAATACAAAGTGTAAATATAGACAAGTGATTTCCAATGGGGGCTGCCATTCAATCTACAACTCCGGATTTTGTAATTATTTCAGATTGTCCACCATAGTGCTAAGATAATACCCAGGGTCCTATGATTTCCTCTGAAGCAATAGTGTTTGGGGAGCTGAGAGAGGTAATGATGGACCAGGGACAGGCCATTCAAAGGAAAAGAGTAACAGGCTTGGATTTGTAAGTCCACATTTTTTTTCCTTCTGTGTCATTGACTAACTGGATTAACTCAGGTGAAGGACTTTACTGCTCTTCTTCCCAATGTTGTAATTCGAGTTGAAATAAGGCTGCATGTGGTAATATTTTTAAAATACAATTTTTCAAGGACCAATTGCTCAAGGCTTCTTGGTCATGGGTCTCCTAGCCATCATTGCACATATTCCAGTAAGGGCTGCTAGGACCCCATTCCTGGTTCAGGTGTTCTCTGGGTCCCATTAGCAAGTTGTTCCCAGAAACCAGAATCACTTTGACCCGCCCTGTGCAAAAATAGGAATCAAGCAGCTGCAGCAGTCGAACAGAAAAGTATTTTCAAGCAGACGGATCATACCTGAAGGAGGTGTGTCATTTTCTCACAAATGAGAAAGGAAGACCTCATGATTTTCCCTTGGACCATATATTCTCCCAGACCAGCTTTGCTCCACATATTTTCTAATGTTTATGCATTTCTTTCTAATGGTACAGAACTTATACCCCATAATAGTTCCCACAATCCCATTTTTAACTATAGGCATGAGTGGTGGCAAATGTAAATGGTATTAAAATGAAGGCCTCCAGGTAAGAAGATCATATTTTAGGGCGCACGCTTGTCATCTGAAATCACAAACGCTGTTGTGGTTTGACGGGTAGCTCCTGTGGCCTAACATTTTCCCATTTCGGAGGGAGGGTCCTTCTGTACAGTGGGAGGTCTTTGAACTATATCTAAAATATTGGATTGGGTAGCTTCCTCTGTGTCTGGAATTGTGTGATTTTCTTCTTACCTGTTCTCTGTCCCTAACAATTTGAGTTAGAATAACCCTCTCTAAATTATTTTACAGACTTTGGGGTTGTTTTTCCATTGACAATTAAACAACAGAAATTTGTTATCTTACAGTTCTGGAAACTGAAAGCCCATGGTCAAGTCCCTGCAGAGTTAGTTTTGGAAGAGGCCTCTATCCTGGGCTTAAAGACAGCAGCTTTCTGTTGTTTCCCCACAAGGCCTTTCCTCTGGGCACCAGTATCGTCATGTCTAACTCAATCAGATTAGGGCCTTACCCTAATGATCATTCAATCTAATTTACCTCCTTAAAGGAACCTTCTTCAGATATAGTCACCTTGGGGATTAGAGCTTCAACATATGAATTAGAATCCAGTTTATAACAATTGTCTTGAAGGAGAGCAGAGAATTTCACCCCAAAATATGCCTCCCTGGTATAAGGAATATTTTGATTAAAAACCCTTAGAGATCAGCAGGCTTTGGAAGAGATTTAAAAAAAAAAAAGATTTAAAAAAATATATAAAATGTAAGTTTGCTTCCTAGGTCTGACATTTTATTTTTATTATTATATCTCAAAGAAAACTCATGTAATTATGTACTTTGAAAAAAACATGTGAATATACATGAAGCTATTTTAGGACCCCTACTCAGTTATGTGGAGAGCTGCAAGGGCACCAGTCCTGCCTTTCCCATAAGGAAAAAGCTAGACAAACTGCAAATTGGTGACTTTTCTTGAACCCATTACAAACCTCAGGTTGCAAGACAACCAAACAATCCTAAATCTGGGAGAAAGACTGCCTTCAAGGAAAGAAAGGACAGGAGAACTATCTTACTTGGGGATAAATTTGTGTAATCAGTATAACAATTCAGATGACAAGTTTAACAATCACCAAACCAGCTGTGAGCTAGCGTGATGTGAAACTAGCCCAGATAAAATAGGTTATCTGAATAGTTCTATAACTATTAAAGACATCACATTTATAATTTTAAAATTTTCCTAAAAAATAATCTCCAGCCCAGAGAATTTCACTGTGGGATTTTACTAAATGTTTAAATAATTAGCACCAGTTGTACACAATCTTTTTAAGAAAATATCAAAGAAAATAGAAATAAAAACTTACCTTCACACAAAAACCTATATATGTCATTTATATAAGCATTATTGTTAACAGCCCCAAACTGTAATCAACTCAGATATCCTTCAGTGTATAAATGATTAAAAAACTGTAGGGCAACTACACTATGGAATATGATTTAGAAATAAAGAGGAATGAATCATTAATACACACAGTAACTTGGATGAATCTGAGTCCTTATATTGAGTGGGGGAAAAGCCAATCTCTAAAGGTTACATACTGTGTGATTTCATCTACCTAACAATCTTGAAATTACAAAATTATAGAGACAGAGGACAGATGAGTGATTGCCAAGGGTTACAGAGGGAGGAGGGAAGGGAGGGAAGTAGATCTGCCTACTAAAAGGCAACATGATGTATCTTGTGGTGATGGAAATATTCTGTCTTGACTGCTAATATCCTAAATGTCAATCTCCTGTATTTGATATCCTAGTACAGTTTTGCAAGATATTCCTATTTGCAGAAAACTAGATAAAAAGTACACAGAATCACTCTGCAGCATTCCTTAAAACTTCATGTAAATCTATAATTAACTCAAAAAAAATTTCAAAATCATTAAAAGTTAAGAAAACGATGTCTAAATGCTGTGTAGCTTAGAGACAAAGAATTAAAATTCCTATCAATAAAGAGCCCTTTAAATAACCGAGGAGACAAACAATCCTATACAGAAATGTGCCATGAATTATGATCCAATTAACTTGTGAAAAGATGCTTACTTTGTCTCATAATCAACAATGCAATTAAAAAGAGCATTTTAACAATTGGCATGTGTGGATGCAAAGGGAAGAAAAAATAGATATCTACATTTATTATTAATAGTAGTATAAACTAGTACAACTTCTAAAATGGTAATTTGGCAGTATGTATCAAAATGTTAAGAATATGGTATGCATATAAATAACTCAGAAAATCTGAGTCTGTCTTCTACGCGACTGTACCATGTGTCCTCCAGGAAGCCAATATTATTGACTATGTGTGAAGCAATGCAGTAAGTGATGGGGAAAGAAAATTAATAGACAGCCTCTATCCTTAAACTTGTGTATATAATAAGTGCTCAAGATTATCCCAGATGGAGCTAGTGGAAGGAAAGGGGGATTTTGTGAAAATATAACGTGATTAGTGGTGAATATTATTTAGGCACAGCCGGAGATAGTAAAGATGAGACAGAGGGAGGGGGATTATCTTCTTGTGTGCTAGTCCTTCTTCTTCAACATGTTCTACCAAGAATGGAACTTTGGAAAAACATAACTTAGTATTTCATCTGGAGGACAGAACTGGTTCCAAAGTGATGTGACAAAATTAGCCTTATCTAAGCCCACACAGGTTTCAGGCAACAGAAATCTTCAGACATGATCACTAAGATATGGCATGGGACACTGTTGGTGATACTTTTGGGGCAGTTTCTAGTCATGAACAGCATCATGGAGACAGAGGACAAGCTTTTTTTTTTTTTATTATCAAGTCCTACATAAGGAATAACTGCTCTACCCAAAGGAAGTGAGTTTCACATCTGTAATTATTTCCTTAAAAAATAAAAAAAGACTTTTCTAAAGATACAGTTGGGATGAGGGTGATAAGAAGACCATGCCTTTACAGGGATGCAGACATCAAAAGTTAGTTCCAAATACTCCCCAAATGAATAAACAAATAGAAACAATTATTTGTGACAAAATTAATTCTAAATCCCCCTTTGGGCATTTAGGTCAAGTCTCTGGATTTTGTTTCACCACCTGTTTCAGAAAGGTATTAGAAGAAACAATCTCTTAAGTTTTCTTTCTGTTATGAAAAATAATTCTATTTATGTTTCTCTTGAGTCATATTTTTAACAAAAGAAGAGACTCCTGGGGAAATGATGCATGGAGAAATAATCTAAATATAAAGAAATTAAGAATAGAAAATAATAGTTTCAAGTACTTATACTGATTCCTTTTTGTTTTCAATTTGGGGAGGGGATGAGGTGAGTATTTTATTTAGTTTTTGAATGTAATATTTTCAAAGGTCTAATAATTCAAACTACATTAAAGAGTGTAATGAAAGATATTTTGATGTATGATTGCTGACTTCTCTTCAGCCTCTGCCTCTTCTTCCTCTCTGGTTCCACATTTAGATGGGCTGGTGAGAAAGCTATACATTTGCCTTCCTTTGGTGCCTGCTGGAAATTCAAACCTCACAAAATCCCATCCCTTGAAAACTCCTAGTTACTCCAAAAACCCAGCCCATTCTCTGCTCCCCTGAGCCAGCCCAGATCTGCATATGCCCTCTTGATCTCCCTGGGTGTGCCTTATGTGAGTAATAAAACTATTCCTAACCTCTGGACATTTGGCATCAGTGGTCTCTACATATGAACCAAAATGTCGATGTAGGGGCAGGGCTGTCTTCTTTCTGTGGAATATGTAGAACAGTGTAGCTGTGGGCAGGATGTCTAGATGGTGACCACCATCAGCAGCATTCTTTCTTCTCTTGCTTTGGCTCACTAACTGGCTCTGCTGCTTGCCAGTGAGCAATCATTTTGGTCAGTAGCTTGCAAGCTAGCATGTTCTTTAAGCTGTGTTGCTCAAGACAAGCCCGTGCCTTCATCTGTGCCTCTGTTGCACAGTAATATGGAATTGAGACCCTCTTTATAGTGGCCTTGGGTAGTGTGTCTCCTCTCAGGATCAGCCAAGACCTACTGTGTGTCTCAGTTCCAGCATAAGCCAACCATTATAATAGGACAGGCCCCTAACTCTGACAGATCCTACATTGAGGAGAACAGCTCTTCTCCTGCGACCGTTGGTTCTGTCTCAAGTAGGCATTGATCTCCATTCTACAGGAGTCCTGAGGGGAAAGTCTGACACCCTGAGTGTCCACATGTGTGAAGGAAGAGTAGTTACTACGTGGTATGCTGAGGTCTACAATCCTAAAAGCAGATAGCTCACTAAGTCAGTCCTCATAAAACCTTTACTAGTGGCCCAATGCCTGTGCCTCTGCCATCAAAATAGATAGAGATCTAAGGTTATAATGTAAATTGCTCGTGGTATATCTTTAGCACAACCAAGGGCTTAATTCAACCATTGTGATGGGTCAAGCCCCTAACTCTGATGACTATAGTTGGAGGCTGGCTGAAGAAAAAATTTACTTATAAATATGATGAGCTAAGTAAAGCCTCCTGGCCCCAAGTATGAAACAGAGTGGGAGAAACGGAGAGAAGGGGAGGGGAAGAAACTTAATACTCAGGGTGAAAACCAACAACCAAAACCAATGTCCACAAATTAACCCAACTGGAAATTCAAAATTTAAACATAAATTAAATTATGTTTAAAATAAATAAAATTAAAAAATAAAAAGGTATCAACTTCCTTTTGCATCTCCACAATATAGATTCTGAATTAACTTTAAAATAGGCTGAACTGACCACCAACTTGTAAACATTTAAGGTCTCAATATAAGGATTAATGATATGGTTGGGGAGCCCACTAAATTTAAAAGAAGTTCCTCTATAATCTTAGAGGAGTTATTGAGTGTAAAATAAAGGAGAAAACATTACACCTAACCTTACCTATCAGAACTATTGCCTTGCCTGAGTTGCCCATCATCATGGAACCCATTCCCCTAAAATATCCCATATAAGACATGCACCTTCTAAACTAATGACTAATAAATTAAAATTGACTTAAGTCATTGGAAAAGATAAATTGGCTTGACAAAAAGGGACCCTATAAAATAATTAGTATGCCCAATGTAAACTGAAACTAATTAGTATGCCCAATGTAAACTAAAATAATTAGTATGCCCAATGTAAACTAAAACTACATCAAAATATTGAAACCTTATACTACTATAGAACTTTTTAGCGAGAGGTAGATTAGCCCTATTGTTTCTCTAGTTGACAGTCCAATTTAGCCTATTTCTAAACCTGAAAAGAATGAATGTGCCTTAGAGAAGATTACTGTAAAATTAATACTGTGATCTTACCCAATATTACTGAAAGTACTGACCTTGCTTTATCAGTAATTAGAGAATATTTTACAGTCAGAGGTTTGGCTACTAGGTTCCATTCGATGTCAATTTCAGTAGCCCCTCTACAACAGTCTGTCTTCAACTTTAAGTAACACAACACATATTTACGCACGGGGTAGGTACCTCACTAGCCTTGCCATTTTACACCAGCTTTGCAGCAAGGTCTTAACTGTGTCCAGTTTTGTTTTTTGTTTTCTTTTTCCCCAGAAGAAAAGGTAAGACACCATATGGTATCTTCTTTTGAAAATATGAATTTGGAACACTCATACAAAGGTGCTCACCAATAAAGGGGGCAAGCCATTGCTTTATACACAATGCATCTAGCCAATGTCACCTTGGCTAGATTCTTGAAAATTATTTGGTAATCTGAATGTCCTTTGATCCTTGCTACTGTAAAAGAAACAGCTATTGACACTCTCAAAACATTAATTCAAACACAACATCTTTTAGCCATTTTTCAGTACTAAATAGAATTTACAAATTTTACCTAAGTTTATCTATGATTTTATTTGCATACCAGCTCCCTTGAATGGTTCTCCCTCCAACAAAACTCAGGCATTTTTCTAAATTGCATTATAACAGGCGCTTCTGTGAGTGCCTCTCCAGAAACTCCCTTACTTTAGATGCTTAGGAACAACTTCTTATGCCACCTGGAGTCTCTGGACAACCCATGATGGTCTTACATTTCCCATGGACTTTTAATGGAAGAAACTGCCCTCCTCATGCCCAGACAATATGCTTTTAGAGCAGTGGTTACTGGGCCCATACTAGGCTTTCCTGGAAATAGAGGCTCTTAAAGGCCCTGAAACTGTGACCCTTGCCAAATACTAGAGACCCAACACAATTTCATGAATACCTTTTCACTTCACCACTGATTTATGATATTTTTCTTTAATGGGTACTAAATTTCTAAATAGAAGTTCTGACAATTACCTTCATGAACTTCTACTGTGTACTTACATTTGCAGCACTGTACAGGGTCTCACAGCTGTGGTCATGTTGACCTGCAGCTGTGTCTTGCTGACTGGCATAAATTATTATTGTTGCTTTTTTTTGTGCCATCATGAGAATGCCAGAGCTTGAATGAGAGCAAAGAACAGACATTAAATTTCTTGTTGAACTTGGCAAGAGTGGAAGGGAAATCAGGCACCTACTAGTTATGGGGATAATGCCATGAAGAAAACAGCAGTGTACAGATGGATTAAACTTTTTCAGAGGGGAGAGAAAGTGTCACTGATGAAGAGAGGCCAGGGCAGCTAGTAACAAGGAGAAGTAATGAAAACATTACTAAAATCTATTAATTGTGGGTCGAAATTGTTGGCTGACTGACAAGCATAGCAGACTAAGTAACCATTGATAGAGAAAGAACTGGGAAAGTCTTAACTGAAAATCTTGGTTCTGTATCATGACAATGCACCAACTCACAGGGCACTGACTGTGAGGGGATTTTTAGCAGGTAAACAAATAACTGTATTGGAACATCCTCCCTACTCACCTGATCTGGCCCCCAATGACTTCTTTCTTTACCCAAAGTAAAGAAAATATTGAAAGGAAGATATTTGATGACATTCAGGATATGAAAGGTAATGCAACAACAGGTTTGATGGCCATTCTAGAAAAAGAGCTGCAAAATTGCTTTGAGGGTAGACTTCAAATTGGTGTCAGTTTATAGTTGCCCAAGGGGAGTACTTCAAAGTTGACCATAATGATTTTCAGCCATGAGGTGTAGCACTTTCTCTAGGATGAGTTTGCAAACTGAATTGTCAGATTTTGTATGCCTGATGTATACTAAACCCTTTTTGTTCTATTGTACGTATTTATCTATTCATAACCAGTACCAATCAGTGATAACTACTGAAGCTTTATTGCATATATGTTACCCAGTACTTAACAGAGCTAGCTTCCATTCTTATTTCTGGCTCCTAATTGATACTGTGAACTTGGGAATTTCCTAGACCAAAATATCTCTGCCCTGTAGGTAAAATCGTTTCTCAACCCAGTATATGATGAACCCTACATTGAATCTCTGGATTGAGTCCTGACCTTCAGGCCATGATTTCCAAAATGTATTGCTTATTAGAATTTTCTGGGCTGCTTAAAAAATCTCCAATGTCCATGCCTTAACCCAGGCCAATTACATCAGAATACTTGAAAGTAGCAGTCAGACAAGAGAATGTCTTTATTTCCTAGGTAATTCCAATGTGCACCAAAACTTAGGAACCACTACCTTCGGCAAATTCCAAAAGTATAGATACTTACCAGGTCAGTTGTAGTGGCAAGTAGCACATCCACTGATCTAGGGGTGCTGTGATCTAGTTTCTTGATCTCATAAACAAGAGTCTCAATGTTCCCATTCTCTCTCCTCTCAGTTTCTCTCTCTCTCTACTTATTACTTCTTTGCCAAAGCTGAGATTCCCACTACCATACACACAACAGTGATATTTTCTTAAATGGCCTCTGGTATAATCTTACTGATATTCCTATTGGACTAACAACTAAACTTCTTATCATTGAATGTTTCTGATAACATTACCCATTCATTTCTAGATATGCCTAATCTTGAGTCCCAATGTTTCCAGTCTGGTATGATCCAGAGAAGACCAAGCCTTTACCCCTAATCTTCTTCTATAGGATTATATGGGGATGCTATTATGATTTGGGTTGTGCAAAGTTTTCCTGTTATATCACATATAAGGAAAATTTAAGCAAAAATGCATACCTCAGAAACAGAAATAATACTTTGTGAATTAAAAAAAAAATGTCAGAACAAATTCTTTGGATGCTTCTTTATGTCTTAAGACTCTTAATGGGAATTAAAAAATTTATATTTCAAGACAAAGTTTCATAGTTTTATTTTTAATTGCATTCTATCTCATACTCAGATACTCAGGTTTTGGCTGAGCTTCAAAGTTTACTAATTTGTGTTTGTTTTCTTAATTATTAGCGCACTTTGCTGACACTCTGCAGAATGGTGCCAACTCTCCACATTTGGTCACATTTCTTGTAAGGTAAATATGTCAGGAGTAAAGGAAAGAAAAGAACCTCAATTTTTTTTTTTTTGTTACTAAAGCCAAGTAATCTCAACAGCTGTTTATATTTTATTTGTTTGTTTTTAATTAGAAAAAGGAAATAAAATTCCATTTGTTCAAAGTTAGCCTTAATTGCACTTCCTCAAATTTATTTTCCCCAATTTTATTTTCCTGCAGTTCAGTAGTTTTGTGATAATACACAGTGGTATTGTTGGCTTTTATCTGTTGCCTACAGTTTAATTTTATACACAACTTTTACACTAAGGGATCCGAATTTTGTTTTATGGGTTCTCATTATTTTTGTTACTCTTTTTACTGACTGAAAATATAACCACATTCCTTATTTAAGGTAAACTATGGCAAAACTCAATTTAGTAAGATGTAGCTCTCCACCACCATGTATCATTCCTCCCATCCTCTATTTTTATGGTCACACTGTAGACTTGAGTGAGTGGTGGCCAACATCACCGGGGGCAGGTGAGATAGCTCTGGCAGGAAAGTCATAGATATTCCATCTTCATAGCTACTTACAGAGAAATGCTCTTGGTATGGGTAATAGAGTAATGTATTCATTGTGCTAAAGTTTCAGGAATATCCCTGTGTTTACTGACCATTCAGCCTTCATTCAGGAATATCCCTGTGTCTACTGACCTTTCGACCTTCATTCACAAATGAACCCTGTGATGTGTGATGCTTGTTAGCCTCTTACATGAGAGCCTCTTACATGACATTCATCAACGCATATCTCCTGTCACTTTACTCTCTGAAAGCTATTTAAATATAGCTGTTCACAAAATTCTTTGAAAATAACAATTAGGGCAGTGCTACAGCTCAGTCTGCAGGGCACTGGTCACATACACTAAGAGGGGGAGAGAAGGTTTGAATTTGACTCAGGCCAGCTAAAACAGCAATGACAGCTGCAACAAAAAAAAGCCAGGCGTTGTGCAGGCTGTAGTCCCTGCAACTTGGGAGGCTGAGGCAAGAGAATCACTGAGGCCTAAGAGTTGGAGGTTGCTGTGAGCTGTGATGCCACTGCACTCTACCCAGGACAACAGCTTGAGACTCTGTCTCAAAAATTAAAAATGATATTATCTTTATTAACATATTGAATTTATTCCTGGTCCTGTGTCATATCTTATATTCGATACAATGCCTTCAATGTAATGAGCCCTAAAGACACTAGGATAATTGGGAAAATCGGGGACTTTACAGTGAGGCAAAAATGACTCCCATCTGAGCCATAGTGCTTAAAATCTGTATGACTTTGGAAAAATTATTAAACCTTTTGAGGTCTAATATCATCATCTATAAAACAGGCATATAGTATAATCCTAGTAATATTATTGAGAGGACTATATATGAGAGTGGCATTTAAAATTTCTTCTTAGCAGAATACTTTAAAAAATGAAACTATGCACAGAACTTATACACTGAAGCCCAACATGACAGGCAAATTTTTAAAAAATGAGCATCTCGGCAAAAATTTTATATTGTTGAATTATTTGATAAAAGCATTACCTTCCCCCCACCCCCCACCCCCCAAAAAGCATAAGCTATAGGGAAAGTTTTTCGAAGTCCTGGAAGTCTCTAGATGAACCAGGCCATTTATTCATTCAAGGCCATTTTGAAGGCAGTATCTGTGTTTGACACTGTGATAAATACTGGGATAGAGTGGTGAGCAGGACACAACACATTCATTGCCTAGGGATTTTACACTTTAGTCAGGAAGAATGGCAATTGACAGATAAGCAAATTTATTTATGTGATAGAATTTTTGGTGAAAATAAAAAATGAAGTAATTTAATGAAGAGTGCAGATATTAATTTCTGAAAAGATAATAACTTAAGGCTTCAGGAGATGATAACATTTGAGCAGAAACAACCTTAAAGTGATGAAGGTATGTTAGTGTGTGGAAAGAGAATGCTCTCTGTGCTGGTGTTTGGGGAAAGAATGTTCCAGGTAAAGAACAACAAGTCAAATGAGCTGAGGCAGAGTTGCTGTTGACTCATTTGAGGTATAGCTGAGAAGCCAATGTGACAGCAGAGGAGGAAACCAGAGGGAGTGACAGGAAATGCAGTCAGGCTTAATCCAAGTCTGTGCCATGGAAGATTTTTACAAGCCACAGTAACTGTTTACAACTTTATAAAGCATTGAGATATTTGAAAGAAGAGATGTGATCAAATTTGTGTTTTCAAAGGGTTATTTTTCCTGCTTGAATGCAGTCTGTAGGACACAAGGATAGCAGAAGAGAACTCATTATTGCACTATTCCAGTAGGAGAGGACATTGCCTGGACCGTGGCAGTAAGGAAGGCAGTAAATGGATGTGATCTGAGACATATTTTAACATAAGAACCAACAGAATTTACAGACCCACTGGTTATGAGCTCCAGGATATCTCCAGAGTTTTGAACCAGAGTAAAAAAGAACCAAAAATGGCAGGAGAAAAAAGCCACAGTTCTTCTTTCTTATGATTATAGCAAAGAAATTTTTTTTTTCACTTTATCGCCCTCGGTAGAGTGCTGTGGCGTCACACAGCTCACAGCAACCTCCAACTCCTGGACTTAGGTGATTCTCTTGCCTCAGCCTCCCGAGTAGCTGGGACTACAGGTGCCCTCCACAACATCTGGCTATTTTTCTGCTTTGAGGTTCAGCCAAGGCCGGGTTTGAACCTGCCACGTTCAGTATCTGGGGCTGGCACCCTATTTGATGAGCCACAGGTGCTGCCTTATTGCAAAGAAATTGCGAGGAAAGATAATATTTGAAAATTATTCTACACGTTACCATGACACTCATAGGCAGTATCTGGCAGAGAAAAGTTAAAGATTTGGCATGAACTCCATACGAGACTGTGGTTATGTGCACTGTGGAAGAAGATGTGGAGACAGAGACAGAGACTACAGCCCATTTGCCATCATCTGTTTCACTTTGCTTCAGTACTGAGTACAACGGTGTCTCCAGAATTTTTGTTTAGGAGACTTTCAGATGCAGCAGTCTTATTGCATGTGTTGACAAAGAAATTTAAGAAACATTTCTTAAGGACATATAGTTTTTTTTGTTTGTTTGTTTTGTTTTGTTTTGTTTGGCCGGGGCTGGATTTGAACCCACCACCTCCAGCATATGGGGCCAGTGCCTTACTCCTTTGAGCCACAGGCACTGCCCCGTATAGTTTTTGATAGATAGGTTATAATTAGTAAAAATAGCACAAGTTTCTTAAAAGTATATAGTGTCACAAAAATGATGTAAATTGTTATTCCTCTCAGAACCTCCCAAATTATTTCCAATGTACCACCAGTATTAAATGTCCAAAACACCAAAATTCTGTTAAAACCTCCTGTAGGAAAACCACTGACAGATCGATGGAAACATTTTGGTAAACACTGAAAAATCCTCACGTATGTTATGGCCCAGCATTATATATCCAAGAGAAATGTTTACTTGGTTTATCAGAAGACATGTACACAATCTTTAGAACTACTGATAAACATTAAAAAAATAGAGATGAAAAAATACCTGTTAGTGGGAGAGCAGATGAATAAACTGTGACATATCAACTAATGCAATATGCTCTAGCACTCAAAATGAATGGACCACAGCAACATGTAATGATATGAACCTTCATGATGCAATGTTAAGGGCAAAAAATAAACCCCCAAATGTCCCATATATACAATATCCTCTTTCTAAAGTTAAAAGAGTAATAAAGTAAAAAGAGTAATAAAGTAATAAATTAAAAAGGAGTAATAAAGTAAAAAGGCCGTTAGCTGGGCATCGCGGCCAATGCTTATACTTCTACAACTTTAGTAGGCTGAGGAGGGTGCATTGCTTGAACTCAGGAGTTCAAGACCTGCCTGAGCAAAGTGAGACCCCATCTCTACTAAAAATAGAAAAACGAGCTGGGCATGGTACTTGGGAAGCTGAGACAAAAAGGTTGGCTTCAAACTCCAAGAGTTTGAAGTTGCTAGGAGGTATGACACCATGGCATGCTACCCAGAGCAGCAGGGTGAAACTCAGTTTCAAAAAAAAAGGGGGGGGGTAAGTTTTGAGTAAAAGAAATGAAAATATAGCTAAAAAATAATTAGAAAGAATTCTTTCATATTTAGAAAGAAAACAAGAGCAGAACAAACATGGGATTCAGAATATGAACCCTGTGAGTATGGGAGTGAATGGAGTGTGTTGGTAGGAAGCATAGGAATCAATGCAGGTTATTGTCAAGCTCCTAACTCTTCTTTAGGATGGTGGGTCCATGGATAATGCTTACCTTTTTAAAAATGTTTAACTAAATATTTTAAAATCTTGAAAACTGGGGAGTTTGGCTCAGCGTCTGTGGCTCAACGGGCTAAGGCACCAGCCACGTACACCTGAGCTGGCAGGTTTGAATCCAGCCTGGGCCTGCCAAACAACAATGACAGCTGCAACCAAAAAATGGCCGGGCGTTGTGGCAGACGCTTGTGGGGTCCCAGCTACTTGGGAGGCGGAGGGAGGAGACTTGCTTGAGCCCAAGAATTGGAGGTTGCTGTGAGCTGTGATGCCACAGCATTCTATCCAGGGTGACAGCTTGAGGCTCTGTCTCAAAAAAAAAAAAAAAAAGAAAGAAAAATGAAAAGTGGGGAGGTTGGACTCACAGGCCAATAAATAGAATATATATTAAAAAATGAGATTTATCCAAGTTAGTATAAGGTCCTTTATAAACAATGTGGATGACGCCTATCCTTCACAGCATTCAAATATTTTTAATTACACAGGACTATTTATAAAATATTATTACCATGTACAACCCAGATTCATACATATATAGATTTAAACATTTTAAATAATTGATGTGCTATAGAATTATCTAATTTTAGATGTGTAATATATAATTTCACACATTACATTAGCTCAAAATAGATACTTTCAAAGATTTACAAAAGTAAATATTTTTAGCAATTAACTTATAAACCTTAAATATTTATAATAGAATAAAGTTAATATAAAAATATGGAGAGAACTATATATGAAAGATGATTATTATTTCTGAAAATTTTCATTTGACCCTTAGATTACTTTAAAATTGAAAGTATGTCTCTTAGTCCAATATATTGTGATACTTGATTTTAAGGAGTATATTTGAAAAGGAAGAATCAACTTGAAAAATTGGTTTATTGGTTTATATCACAAACCTCATTTTGCAATTTATCTGTCATCATGCAAAGATTTATTATTGCTCTTCAGATTCAATAAGCAAATTTCTCTTATTATATTCATTTGCTCTTTCAAACAAACTGAAAGTTTACATCTTATATTTTCACACAGGTTGAAAATTCCCAAATTCTTTGATAGGGAAGCTTTGGAAGAGTAGCTGGTATACCTATATTATTTTTGGAGACAATAATCACATAAAAATGGAAATATATTCAATTATTTTCATCTTTTTCATGTTGGAAAAGTTATTTTTCTTCTAAAGTATCTTCTTTACCATGAAGGAGCATAGTTAGGCTTTTCCTCTAAAAAATTCAGCTAAGGGTCATGCCTGTGGCTCAAGGAGTAGGTCACTGGCCCCATGTGCCGGAGGTGGTGGGTTCAACCCAGCCCCAGCCAAAAACTGTAAAAAATTCAGCTAGATAGGATACCTTGAAAACACTTTTCCCACAAAAGAATCTTTTATACATATATATAAAATGTATATATACACATACATATGTATTATGTATGTTATATATAATATACATTATATAATTATAAAATTTATTTATAATATAATATATAGATATATTTATGATATAATATATTTATATATTAATACATGAAATATACATAATTTATAATATATATACATATATATAAATCCTCTTTAGGATTTTTGTCTCCAGATAATCAAGTGAACTCATGTGAAACATTTTTTTTTTTTTTTTGCAGTTTTTGGCCAGGGCTGGGTTTGAACCCACCACCTCTGGCATATGGGGCCAGCGCCCTACTCACAGAGCCACAGGTGCCACCCTCATGTGAAACATTTTTTAAGTCAAGTCCTGTATTTTGAAGATAAAGGGTCTATAGACTACCTTTAAAATGTCCCAGTAGAGCCTGTAAGACTCTTGCTTATCTGGTCTAAGACTCCTTTCTAAGACATATTTGGAGCTTGAAAATATATCATGTATCTAAACTTCTCTACTTTCTATTTATTTTCCTGAATGTGGTATTCTTCATAATCTCTCTCTCTAGGAAACTCGTTCGTTCACCGACATTCCAAGTAAGTGACACCACTTCCTTGAAACCTTTCTTCAACTCTCCATGCGTCATTTACCTTTTTGTGGTCTGTGTATTCCAGTCACCAACAAATCTCCATGGTAATTCATATCACAGTGTATTATAGTTTTCATTCCATAAGGCTACTACTGCCCCTGACAAACTGTGATCAACCCAGGGGAATGAAAACTTTTTGAAACATGCAATAATCTTATTTTATTCTAAACTTCCTTTATAGTGTTTGCCACATAGTAGGAATTCAATTCTCATTAAGTGAGTAATGACTGAGCAAATGACCAAGTGTTTAAATAAATCAAATGGATATATCAATTGAATTTAAAAGGCATAACAAATCCCAGTAACTGTTCTGATGAAGTTAATTTAATTTTAGCAAACATGGACTCTGGGTCTATGTAGATAGTTGGAAATTGTACCAACACATTCTTTGCCATCATTCCTTTTCAATTAAGAAGAAAAATAGTCTATCTCCTTTCCATTTCTCATCAACACCTGATGAGTGGGAATCAGGCTGTGATTCTGAAGACTAAGAAATTAAAGGATAACAGGGAAAAACAGTTCTAGGCTATATAAGAATATAGGATGCATATAGTATGAGTACTAAAATCTAGGAGTTATTATTTATGTAGAAAACAGTCATCAAACACCCAGTTAGTAAGTCAAGATATGACTGATAAATGCCCCCAAGAAAGCTACAGAATAAAATAAGAATAACTACCTTATGATTTTTTGTATGGAAATTGAATGAAATAATGAGATAGTATTTTTCAAAAGGGCTTTCTAAGTTTAAAAATATCACAAATTGCAAAAAGTTATTCAATGGTAGAGGAAAATAATTTCAGCTAGGAAACAGAAAAAGATCACCTCTTAAAAAGCTTTGGGAAAGTTAAGTGGGTAGCAATTAAGCTGGGCCTGGAAATATGAATCCATCCTCAGGAGCTACACATAAAATGCATCTTGGTTGTAAAGCTGCCTCCACGGCAAGATATGATGCATGCCAGAGAGCTTTCACTTGGTAATAAAGGCCAATATCCTCATTCAGGAAAGCCCCATCTTACGCCATTGTCTAAGCTTCCTCAGAAAGTTAAAAGTCCCAAAGACCTACTTCATCATTTTATTGAGAAGCATTTAATGTATAAGTTGGGTCAGGTTGTGTTCCCTGCCATGACATCTTTGCTGAATTAAATGCATTAAGCAGTGAGATACATCTAGCCTCAGTAGGTGATCGCTTTAGATAACTACAGATATTAATGGATAATTCTAATTATTAAACCAATGACATCTGTACTTATCAGCCACGGGAGTAATGAAAGAGTTACAAGATCAACTGAACATCAACTTCATAATGCCTAGTGACTAGGTGAGGACATAACAGAGTTAAGAATATATCTCAGAAGCCTGAAAGAGAAAACATAGTGTTTGTTCTCATTCCTTGTAACATTAATAGAATGAGGCAATTCAGCAACCAAAGAGGATTCAGTGAGGAAATATTCATGAACCGTTCAAACCAATAGATTCAACCAATCTCAATTTTCCCAGCAGCAATTTAAACCAAGTGAAAAATCAGAGTTTGACATTGGGCTGCCCAAATATTAAGGTTTGTTCCCCACTGCCTTTTTAGATGTCTCTACTGCTATCTGCGCTACCAAGTGATATGACGTGTAGCACCCACTTCCTGCTCCTAGGACTTAGCCCTTCACACTGCCTTACTTTGCCCAGTGTCAAAACTAAACTCCTGTGTTCTAGGTCTCCTTTTGAGATAATGTTCACATGTATTATTTTTATATATCTATACATACACACATCCATTCATATATATGTATATTTTTTTCTTTTATTTTTTTTTAATAATTTTATTCAATCATAATTGTGTACATTGGTGCAATCATAGGGCAGAATGTGCTTCATATACAATCAGAAACATTTTGATTGTACTGTGAGAGATAGCCCTCATAGCATTTTCTTAATCACTA
>CAUYRH010042330.1:0-23433 GCA_963574655.1 Perodicticus potto | reverse complement strand
GCATATAAGGCCCCACCTTTTCCCCTAGGTTTATCTTCCCAACATCAATTCTACACCCCATTTGTACCCCCAAACCCTTACAATGTGCTGAAGGCAGTTGCATCATTCCAGAACTTAAATATTCTGCTCTTTCTTCTTCTTTTTTTTTTTTTTTTTTGAGACAGAGCCTCAAGCTGTTGCCTGGATAGAGTGCCCTGGCATCTCAGCTCACAGCAACCTCCAACTCATGTGCTCAAGAGAGTCTCCTGCCTCCGCCTCTCAAGTAGCTGGGACTAAGGCGCCCACCACAATGCCCGGCTATTTTTTGGTTGCAGCCATCATTGCTGTTTGGCAGGCCTGGGCTGGATTGGAACCCACCAGCTCAGGTGTATGTGGCTGGTACCTTAGCCACTTGAGCCACAGGCTCCTGCCGTTTCTTCTTACACATTCTTCCCACTCTCTCTATCTGACACATACTTCCGTGCATTCTTAAAGATTTAAGGCAATTGATACCTTCTCTGTGAACCTTCGCTTGTCTATTACCTTCACTGTGCATTACAAGTCCATAATGGCACTGATTAAATTCTGCTGCTGTTGTTTGTTAGTATGCCCCTCACCACAGGGCCACGGCGTCCTTCAGAACGAATGTTAGCAGCAAGAAAGAAGAGTTGACACAAATCCATTTTTGTATCTATAGTACCTATCACAGCAGTTGGCCATAATAAATAGTGTTCATCAGAATCCATAGTTCCTGGAAGTATAATTCAATATAGCTACCTTATGCAAAAGGGGAATACTACAAGATTGTGGTAGCCAACAAAATTTCTGGAAAAAGCAGGTTGTATAGTTTGAATGCTACTCAACTAACAACTCAGCTGGGTAGAACTCCTCGTCACTGTAAGGGACTTCTCTGGCTGAAACCTCACTCTCACTTCCCTGGACCAATGATATGGCCAGTAGTTTCTTGAGCGAAGCTTCCCCAGAACAACCAAACATTTCATCACTATACTTCTACCCCAATCACTCATGATTTTTTTTTTAAAGTTTTTTGTTATTGTTGGGGATTCATTGAGGGTACAAAGAACCAGGTTACATTGATTGCATTTGTTAGATACAGACCCTCTTATCATTATTGACTTCTTCCGTCCAAAGCATATCAACAGAAGAGTGCCACTCTGCACAACTCCAGAGGGTGCCATTGCACGTGCAGAACCTATAAGCCACGTGCTCAGGTGCCCTTTACACAGGTGTTTGTGCTTGGGGAAATCTAGTTTACCTGTGTAATCCTAGCAGCAAAGGAGTCTGGGAAATGTAGTTTTGACCTTCTCATCTCAACAGTTTGAGAAGCCATGCTGGAAATGGATTGGGGTGGGTGGTGAGTGAGCTACTTTGCAGTTCCTCTCATACAAATGCCTAATAAATGAGAAGAGGGAATGGACAGATAGAAATACTAACGGTAAAGGTCATAATTACCATCTTCACTCCTCCATAGTCTACTGTTTCAAATAATTTTAATACATAATTCAAATTTAGCTTTTACTTAACGAAATATGTCATTATTCCTTCAAAGATATTATTTGCATTTTTTTCAGGCAATTATTTCTTTTGCTCTGTTATCCAGTACATCATCTGCTTTTAGATTTTTCTAATGCTCAAGAATGAGCATCTGTGTTCCTTCCATTTTAGCTTGTTATTTGAAATATGTCACATTCCTTTTTTTCTGGTTCAGGAGCACGAGCCCACTGATTACAACATATATTGACTATCAGCAACAACAAAAGATTATTTCAAGTGTGAAACTATATCTCTAAGTTATTTCTGTTGGAACAGATATATGGACCCCAATTTTTATTTCTCCTTCTGTACTTGGTGCTTTTAAATTGATGACCACAATTAGCATATTTTGGATATATTTAGTATAAAACTTTTTTGTAAAATTCCATAAACCCAAATCAATTCATTTTTTTACCCTATGGTTTAGCTCTTTTTTCCCCAAAGATCAAGCCCCAAATTAGCAACTTTCTAGTACATTTTCAACCCAAGTCTTTTTATACACCCAGACTGAGTTTCTAAAGATAAAATTATGCTTAGTCATTGTACTTTCTCTATCCAAATCCAGCCACTGACTTGGTGGGTGACACAGCTGAGCTGTGTAAGATGTAGCATTTTGTTTAATTACGGCAAATGAATGATAGGGAGCATCAAGAAGTTAGGAGGATGAAATTCCAGGAGAGTAACAAGGGAAGATTTTATCATAACAACAATGATTTGAATTCCTTTTCAATACAATGCCTTATAATTTTTTTTAAGTGTTTCTTTTATTGAATAATCTTCACATTTCTGGGAAGCATTCAAGTATTCTCTCTGTTCTAAAGATGAGGAAATTGAATTCGGATCAATCAAACAACAAGTATCTATGGACCACCCCCTGAAAGCCAGGTCCTGTATTAGGTGTTGTCCTGGCAAGCTAACGCTAGAGACACTGTGGTATAATCTGAGTGCAGTAAGTGCCCTGAGGGGAAAGTACAGGGTAGAACAGAGGTGCCAGGGTAGAACAGGTCCACTAAAGCAGCTCTGAGCCCACACTCCAGGGGAAGGTAACATTCAAACCAGTGTGTCTTACCCAGGGGCGACTTCACCCCTAGCACACTATTCCTGGGACATTTCCCAGTGTCTGAAGACGTATTTGATTGTCACCATTGGGTGAAGAGGTGCGACTGACCTCCAGTGAGTAGAAGGACTGGATGCTACTGAACCTCTGTCCAAGTCTACAACAATGAATCATTCAGTCCGAACTGCCAAAGTGCTTCAGATGACCAACCTTAATCTAAGCTGAGCAGGAGCTGAGCAGGTGGAAGGAAGAAGGAACAGTGTGTGCAGGTGGAGGGAGGACAGACTAGAGCGCCAGGGAGCGAAAATTGCTCAGTGAAGGACCCCCACACTGATTCATTCACCAGGTTTTTTCTGTGCTAAAATATACATAAAATAAAATGTACCATGTTTAACCATTTTAAGTGTATAGTTTTGGAACATTAAGTAGCTTCACACTGTCATGCAATCATCACCACCACTCGTCTCCAGAACTTTTCCATCTTCCTTTAGATGTGTCTTAAACACCTGCCCGTTCCCCACTTCTCCCAGCCCCTGGCAACCAGCCACTGTTCTAGTTTCTACTCTCTTGCTGACTACTCTACTTCCTATTCATACAGGAGGATCATACAGTATTTGTCCTCTCACATCTGGCTTATTTCACTCAGCATAATGTTTCCAAGGCTCATTTATGTTGTAGCATGGGTCAGATTTTCCTTCCTTTGAAGGTTAACTAATATTCCATTGTGACCATGTACCTCATTTTGCTCATCCAGTCACGTATTATACACTTTTCAGTTGCTTCTATCTTTAGGTTATTGTGGACGAGCTGTTATGAACATGGTGTGCAGGTAAATGTTTGAGTCCTGCTTTCAGTTCTTTTGTATATATACCCAGAAGGTATTCACCAATTATTATTTTTATTTGTAATAAGCTTTGTTTTATTTCATTTTTTATTTCAGAATATCATGAGGGCACAAATCCTTTGGTTTCATGAATTGCTTTTGCGCAGTTTGAGTCAGGGATATAAGGGTGTCCCTCACCCAGAGAGTGTGCATTGTACCCCTTAAATGTGAATTTACCCCTCTCCTCCCGCCCCTTCACACCTGTTGCTTTCTTTTGAGTTTTATAGCCAAATGTGCATATAGGTGTTGATTGATTCCACTTCAATAGCGAGTATATATGGTGTTTGCTTTTCCATTCTTGCAATACTTCTCTCAGAAGCATGATGTTGACTCCATCCAGCTTGCTTTCACGTACACTTGACTTCCTGGCATTTTTCTAGAATGTCAGTTCCATCCAGGTTGCTTTCATGTACACTTGACTTCCTGGCATTCTATTACCAAGATCCCTCTGTCATGGATCCTGTGTTCTAGTGAAGGAAAGCAAAATAAATGAACTAACAAACAAGGTCATTTCAAATAAGCAGAGGACATGTGGAATGAATGAGTGGACCTTAGAGTGCTAAGAAGAGATGGGAAAGCCTTATCCTGCAGGACAGCCAGGTTAGCACTCTGCATTTCCTTTTACAGACAATGAAAACTTCAGAGAAGTTCAATAAATTGCCCACAGTCACACAGCTAATAAATTCTCCAAGCAAGGCTAGAGCTCAGACTTTCTTTTGAGCTGGAAATTTGGACTAGTGTACGTGTTTATCAAACACAGCAACCTACACCCTGCCTCTTAAACCTCTGGTCTTTTTCATTTGCTTTTATAATTCGCTGTAGAATCCACTCTGTGAATGGCAAGAGGACATTTTCATGTTCTTCCCATCCACCCTCCTTCTATACCCAGCTCTGCCACTGGTGTTCCCTTTTATTTCTTGAAAGGGTTTTCTATAAGTTCAGAATAAAGTAGTATTGATTCTAAAAAGAAATGTCCTACTTCCCCATAGCCTTGCTTTAAAATAAACAATTTCTTTTTCGTTCAAAATAAAAAATAGCATTGGACCTGCGTAAGTAATACCTGACAAAATATAGATGATTTCTGATGAACAATAGGGACACTGTTGCTTCTAACCTTTGCTTTCCTGCAAGGTCATGTGCAGCTTACATAAATATTACAGGAAACCTGTTTTGCAAAGAATCACTGTCTGTGATGATTTATAAAGGCAGAAGTCCATTGGCCAGGTCTACCTTCTAAAAAATCAAAAGCTTTTATTTTCTTGCAAGAGAAAGAAAGTGACCCTTTCTAAATAGGTAAACACACATATCCTTTCATGGGGGATTAAGACCTGAACATTGCTAATGTGTACAGTTAAAATTTCTCAAATCTTCTTTGTGAAAGTAGGTGTCAGGTGACAAGACGTGTCGTAATTCATTTCAGACTCCAAACCTCATTGGATGGAAAAGCAGAAATACATTATGACACAATGTTTATATCAGGAAAAAGGGTAAGATTCTTTTCCTTTTTTAAAATTCTCATTTAATCTTTTGCTATAATGTGAGCTGTTATAGAATTAAATAGCAAAAAGATATTTTTAGGCTTTAATGTGTTTTATTAAAAGTGGCCAATTTTGCTTAATATACTTGCTCTATCAACAAACTGTTGCTGAATAACTATTACATGTAAGATACTTTAATTGTGCTATTAAAATTATAATGTGTCATTGTGGGGCTAACCATCTTCCTACAGATTGGTTTGGTACAATAAAAAAAACACCCTGTGTGAAATGTTTCACATGTTTAGAAAAGTTTTAACTTGTTAAGAACCCCATAATTACTGCACTGCCCAGGGGACCACTAATTTTTGTCACTTATCATTGACCTTAGCACTCCAGGAACACATTACTTAAGGTAAGACTACAGGAAGTAAAAAAGAATTTTTCATTTCCTTTTCACAGAATCTCCTTCTACCTCTCCCATATTTAAGAGGCTACCTCCTCAGACTCCTTGTTAGTTATTCAATAGTCAACTCTTCAATTAAGTTCCCCTAGCACTTTTGTTAAGTGTCAGGCACCATGCTTGACATTGAAGATACAAAGGTGAACAAGAAAGACAAAATTGTTGCTGTATGAAGTTAACAATCTAATTAAGCAGACAAAAAATGAAATAACATGAAGTTCACAGGCACCATGATGGGGAAAGTAGAAATTACTATTAGGGCAAGAGCATCAAGACCAGTCATCTGCAGAGGGTGAAGAAATGGAAAAGGAGAAAAGGCAGGAAAAGATCCCAGAGAAAGATATATTTATCTCAACCCTCAGAGGGTTGAAGAACTTCCCCAAAGTCTCATCATTACCAAGGGAAGAGCCAGATTGTGAAACTGAATTTTGAACCCCCTTCCATCGGACTCCTTTCCGTCATGCTGCTGGACACCCCATCACCCCATCTGGCTCCTTCTGGAATCCTTACTGATGAACTGGAGAAGGCCCCAGGGCTTGTATCTCCCAAGCAGTGACGTTACCTTCACCATTTTCCATTTTTTGTTGCCTTGGCTTTAGGAGTGAGTTGCAGTTTCTGTTGAGACTGCAGCACCTCCTGACCCCAGGTAGTTTGTTCCAGACCCTGATTCTCTGCCTAGATCTTGTCAAATTCTCCCACTGCCATCCTCACAATTCCTGGGGATCAAAGGTCCCAGCACCTGTAACTTCCACTATAGGATGGATCCCCACTTCTCAGAAGAAGTCATAAGAATTGCCTTCCATCTCACCTCACTCTCAAAGTAAATGGCCAGAAAGCTAATAGGATGTCATGAGGAATGTAGCCACATCCCAACTACCAGTGGCCAACTGCCAGTTGTCTTCTCACTTGGAGTGGAAATGTGTATCAGTTAAGGTTCTTAGGTTGCAATCAACGCAAATAATTGTGAGCTTCTTTAATGGGAAAAAAATAAAACACATTTGAAAAAAGTTGAATAGTTCACAAAGCTAAAAGAAAATCTAAAGTTCTAAAGTTCAGAAAGCCAGAAAGCAGAGCAGTGCTGAGCATCAAGGCAATAGCAAGGAAGGGCCAATCTCTTCAGGAGGCCACTGCTGGGATGGGTCTCCTTTGAACACATTCCAGGGAGAAGGCATCAAATTCTAGGACCTAGAAAGCCTAGATTATGCGCTTACAGGTTGGCCAGAGGAAGGCAGGTACCATATTGATCCTACAGTCGGGATGCCACTATCACAAGGAAGGAAAGTAAACATTGCACTTCCAAAAATTTAAACGTCCACAATAGCAGTCAGTTTTGCTTCCGAGTGATTTCTCAGTTTCTAGCTTATATCTACTCCGCATTTGCCTGAACATAGTTCAAGCATGCCTTCCAACCACATGGATGTGGTTTCCCAAGCTCTCCACATACAAGCATCAGAAGTCTTGAAATATATGACTCTCAAATAAAAAATCAAGTTTTATACTTTATTTTATTTTATTATTTTGAGACAGTCTCAAGCTGTTGCCCTGGGTAGAGTGCCGTGACATCATAACTCAGAGCAACCTCCTACTCTTGGGCTCAAGTGATCCTCTTGCCTCGGTTTTTCTATTTTTAGTAGAAAAGGGGTCTCGCTTTTGCTCAGGCTGGTCTCGAACTCCTGAGCTCAAGCAATCCACCTGCCTCAGCCTCCCAAAGTGCTAGGATTACAGGTGTGAGCCTCTGCACCTGGCCTATACTTAATTTTAAACTGTATTTCTCCAGAATGGTAACTTTTTCAGGACTAGTCATGTATATAACAATGATAATCCACTAATAAATCATCTTGTTATGTATATCATATATTTTTTCAGGTTAACGTGAGGATATAGACAGCTGGGTTATAGTATTTCCCTTTGTTAGATAGAGTTCCTCTGGTAGTTACGTCACCCACCCAAAAGGTGTGCCATATACCCTTATATTGTATCCATTAAGTGGAAGCACACCAGTCCCTTTCCCTCCTCTCTCGTCCCTCTCTCCCCTCTCTCCTACCCCTAGCACCATTTCTTGAATAGGGATTCATTTCCCCCACTGTATGCTTTTGTTTGGTTTATCAAAGATCAGATGGCTATAAGAGACTGATTTCATCTCTTGGTTTTCCATTTGGTTCCCTATGTCTATGTCTGTACTTTTGTACCAATACCATGCTGTTTTGATCATTGTGAACTTGTAATATAACCTAAAGTTTCAGAGTGATACCTCTGGCTTTGCTTTATTACTATAAATTGCTGTGGCTATACAGGGTTTTTTTTTTTCCGGTTCCATAAGAAACAACTGTTTTTCTAATTATTCAAAGTATAGTATTGGTACAGATATTTTAACAATGTTGATTCTTCCCAGTGAAGAACATGATATGTTTTTCCATTTGTTAATATCTTCTACTATTTCTTTTCTTAGGGTTTTGTAATTCTCTTTGTAGAGGTCCTTCACCTCTTTTGTTAGGTATATTCCTAGGTATTTCATTTTCTTTGAAGCTACTGTGAAGGGAATTGTGTCTTCGATTAGCTTCTCAACTTGGTTTTTATTGGCATATACAAAGGCTAATGATTTGTGGACATTGATTTTATACCTTGAGACATTACTATATTTCTTGATCACTTCCAGGAGTCTTATGGTTGAGTCTTTGGGGTTCTCTAAGTATAAGTTCATATCATCAGCAAAGAGGGAGAGTTTGACCCCCTCTACTCCCATTTGGATGCCCTTTATATCCTTCTCTTGCCTGATTATATTGGCTAGAACTTCCAGCACCATGTTGAATACTAGTGACAATAGAGGGCAACCTTGTCTGGTTCCAGTTCTAAGTGGAAAAGCTTTCAGTTTTACTCCATTCAGTATGATATTAGCTGTGGGTTTGTCATAGATGGCTTCAATCAGCTTAAGAAATGTGACACTTATGCCTATATTTTTAAGTGTTCTTGTTAGAAAAAGATGCTGATAGTCCGGGTGCGGTGGCTCACACCTATAATCCTAGCACTCTGGAAGGTGGAGACGGGCAGATCGCTTGAGCTCAGGAGTTCAAGACCAGCCTGAACAAGAGCAAGTCTCTAAAAAATAGCTGGGCATTGTGGCAGGTGCCTGTAGACCCAGCTGCTTGAGAGGCTAAGGCAAGAGGATTGCTTGAGCCCAGGAGTTTGAGGTTGCAGTTAGCTATGACACCCACTCTATCCAGGAGGACCAAGTGAGATTCTGTCTCAAAAAAAAAAAAAAAAAAAAAAGAAAGAAAGAAAAGAAAAAAAAGGAAAGGATGCTGAATTATATATATATATATATATATATATTTTAATTCTATATGTCCTTACCACGTAGAGCAACTCCTTAAAGAGAAAATCTTCCCCCATGCCTATATGAGCACTTAAAAAATTGTTCTTTCTCTTGAAGGAAAGGTTTTTAAGTCTATTTTTCTAATTATATTTTTAGGATTCTTCCAAATAAGTTGTCATGGAAGGCAACCCTCAAAATGAAGTATTTTTTGTTGGACTTTCCTCACTAATACAACACACGGACACACATCTGGTGGTTTCAGCTCACTCTGTCATCCTATCTGTTTCCTGAAAGAATTTTGCATAAAGGCAGAAAATACTAAGGGCCTGTTTTTCATGTTCCTCCTCTTTGAGCACCTACATCTTGGTCCTCATGGATGGCATTCTTTGGAGTGAATTTTCTCAGCGCTTGACTATGGAAGGCCTGCTACTGACAAGGTTCGATATGGCTGATCCTGAAGATGGTGGTGATGATGGGTTAATGACAGTAACAGCCAGCATTCAAGAAGCCCTTACAGTACCCGGGCTCTGTCCTGGGCACTTTGTGTGCATTATGTTTTCATACTGCTGGGAATAATCTAGCAGTAAGAGACACTTGGAGGAAACACAGAAAAGAGAAATGGTATTTACTAGAGCCAAGTCCCTGAATAAATGGAAAGACTGAGAAGAAGAAATCCAGAGATCAAGTAGAGAAGTCAACTTAAAGAGGAACAGCAACAATCTGTCCATAATAACATTCCTAAGAGACTGGTGTAAACTTGGAAACACTCCTATGAAGTAATTCTCTTGTAAAGACTTCTAGTTTCTCAGTGAAATAAAAAGAAAGTGGTTAGAGAGAAGTGGGTGGGTAGTCATTTGAGGGGATGAGAAAAATGGTAGGCAACAGAGTAGCTACCACTAACTTAAGCAGAAATGAAAGACCCTGTCACAGTAACATGGAAAAGAGGGGAAACTATAAATCCCATGTAGAAAAGATACAAGATATCCCCATGGTTGTCCAGAACTCATTTTTTTTTTTTTTTTGGTAGAGACAGAGTCTCACTCTGTCACCCTCAGTAGAGTTCCGTGGAGTCACAGCTCACAGCAACCTCCAGCTCTTAGACTTAGGCGATTCCCTTACCTCAGCCTCCCAAGTAGCTGGGACAACAGGCACCCACCACAGCGCCTGGCTAATTTTTGATACAGTTCAGCTGGGGCCGGGTTTGAACCCGCCACCAGAACTCTTAAAGGATGACCATGCATTATCATAAAACAGGCTAGTGCAGGACAAAGAGAAGCAATCTTTTTCAAATATTGTGGCCCTACTTCTAAATCTTGCCTTAGCAGATGGAATTTAAGGAAAAGAGGTTCTGTATTATTTTTTCCCCTTTGAATTGTGCCTAATTCAACACATGAGAAAGCAACAACACACACTTCTTATGATAGGGTGAATTCAGGTCATGTGATTGCTCAGTTAGGGTGATTCAGGTCATGTGACTACTCATGGTAGGGTGAAATCAGGTCATGTGACTACTCAGGGTGATTCAGGTCATGTGATTGCTCATGTTAGGGTGAATTCAGGTCACGTGACTACTCATGTTGTCCTCCACTTTTCTGGTTCAATATCTTCAGCTAAGAGGTGTTCTCTCCTGGATAAGGATACTTACTGTACCCCTTTGACTGGCAAAAGGGGCCCAGATTTTCTTTCTAATTTATAAAGTATCCTATCCATACAGCTGTAGCCATAACTGTTGCTACAAGATTTCCAATTATCAGGGTCCTCTTTCAATCTCCCCTACACCTCCCTCTTTCCAGATAACCTTTGCACGCAAGGATACTCATCCCAAAGGAAGAGCTCGTTCTCATGTGATAACTTCAGCACTTAGTATGGTATTTGTCAAAGGAATGAACAAATGATTCACTAATGAACAAATACCAAATTATTCTAACAGAAATTGGAGTTCAATTTCTGCTGCACAATACGGGAGAGGCAACAACTCTAAATCTTCCTTTCAAATATAAAGTTAAGCATTCTTTCCTCCAAGAATTATCAAGACACCATGGTTATCCATCTGTATAGCCCAACTTTCTCTAAGTAAGAAGGAAAAAAAATATCAAATCCCTAAATCTATCTCCATGCCCAGCACAGATGGATTGTTCCCAACTAAGAGACAGCAAAGTATCAACATAGTAATACATTCGTTGCTTCTCCCAAACTCTACAATCTGTAGAAGGCTACTTTCAATTTATCTGGAGCTATTCCTAACTCATGGCCTTATGGCATGTCCTGTACCTGATTCTTCTTTCTAGTGTTTGAAATGCTTTTAATCAAATGCCTGGGGAAACAGGTGGGTACAAGCCCAAAGAATTGTTTCTGGCACTACTTCCTTCCAATAGTTATGGGGATTTTCTTTGCTTTTGTCAAATATCAAAATCAAAATAAGCATTATGCAGCCCTGAAATATGAAATAAAAATGATCCCCTTTTAAAAATCCATTTTAAACATGGGCTGCATTCAATATTTTTCCTAGGGAAGCAAAGCACAAAAAGGCCAGATTACAAATCAGTGAAGACAGATTCTATTCTAATAGTTAATTTTCCTGAGTCCTTGGGTAAAACACACAACATCTCTTAGCTTTTTCCATATGTTAGTTAAGTGGAAATCAGACATTTTCTCCCTAAGTGAGGAAGAACTGTGGGGACTGGTGAGCTGATAGGCATGAAGCACTTGTAGACAATAATAGCACCGGCTATCAGTTTACTAAACTGGTGACAGCTCTTGGCATCTCCTGTACACCATTCCTCTTTCAGACGTATTCTTCTAGAGAGCTCACGTTAAGAATGAAAAGCTTTAACTGAGTGCACAGAGAAGACAGGCAGCCTTTTTAATCGTTTATAGAAAGGAATTAATAACAAACAGTTTTAAAACATCTATAATTAAAACAATTCATGCTTTAGAGGAAAAAACAAGAAATTCTATTACTCTCCCAGGGAAAGAGAGAGAGGCAACAAGCCGGGACTGACTGAGCAAAGTCCAACGAGCCAGGCCTTCTCCTGGGCTCTGTCCACTGCTCTTTGCATCTGAATTCCCACAAATGCCCTTGGACACGGTTTTATTATTTCCCATTGCATTCAGAAAGACTAAATCTTGAAGATGCCCAGCACAGCATTTTGATAAAATGCAACTGACTAGTTTTAATGCTGTCATTTTCAAGGTAGCCCAGGTAAGATTTGGAATCTTCTATAATTGGTAAGGTGGCTTCTGTTTTGGATTGGATCTCGTATCATGGCCCAAAGGAAGGGGTCAGGGTAGGTCGACCCCAAGGAAGGAAAGGCTTTGATACAAGGAAGTGGACAGCGCCCAATCGGAGCGTGCAGAGGGGCAGGAAGTGACGAGAAGGAAGGAAATTGTCATTATGTGGCAGGGTGTCCCCTGCAATTTTCTGTCTTGTCTTCCCACCCTCCAGACTGCCTCAGTGTCCCAGTGAGGTCCTGAGAGGGGAGAGCCCCAAACACCGAAATTATGAGGAATTATGCACTAAAGAAGCCACAAAGCTATTACCTGTTAAATAAAGTGATACTCATGGTCATTAAGATCTGTAGGTGTGGTATATGCATATCATGGAGTTCTAGTCAGCCATTAAAAAAAGAAGGTGAATTAATACCTTTTGTAATATGGTGGGAACACAACTACAGTGCATCTTACAAGGGTACATGTGAAATTTACTAAGTGGAGAGTATAAATGTCTTAACACAATAACTAAGAAAATGCGGTGAAGGCTATGTTAAGCAGTTTGATGAAAATATTTCAAATGGTATATAAAAGCAGCACATTGTACCCCACAATTGCATTAATGTACACAGCTATGATTTAACAAAAAAAAAATACATTTTGCAACAACCTGGATGGAACTGAAGGCCGTGCTGTTAAGTGAAGTATCTCAAGAATGGAAAAACAAATGTCTCACTGTTAAAATGGAACTAATCCGTCAACACCCGTGTGCACATTTGGTTGTAAAACCCAGCAGAAAGCAAACAGGGGAGAGGGGGCAGGAGGGCAAGGGTCAATTCACACCAGCCAGTGCAATGCACACTGTCCGGGTGAGGGGCACACTTGCAACTTTGACTCAAACTGTACAGAAGCAATTCATGTAACTGGAACATGTGTACCTCTGTAACATTCTGAAATAATAAAATACAACAAAAAATAAATAAAATACAAAAGTTCTACAGGTGCTTCATGCCCATTAACTCATCATTCACAATTCCTGCTCAGCTAAGAAAAAAACACCTGATTTTCACTTATTGTATGGAGAAAGCTGAGAAATTAGATGTTTTCCCAAAAATCCATTAGATGGATTGGCCATTAGAACCGAATCTGTCTTCACTGATTTATGAACTGATCCTCTTGTACTTTGCACGTGCTGCTGTAGGAAGGAGACTACGTCTCCACGTGTGCCTCTCTTCCACCCACTGAGGGCAGCCCCAGCACATTGCTGTGATCAGTTGTGTGACACAGTTAAGCTAAAAGAAAGTCTGAGTTTATGCTCCTGAGTTTGACTCGGCTCCTACATAGTGTGAAAAAGACTCAGAAGGCCCTACGTACCTCTTGGTTGCTGAGCACAGTGGCTAAGAATCTGATGAGGAAACTTCCTAGAGGGAGTTGCTACATTAAAGACACAGTCACTTTATCACTGGAGAGGCTCGTGAGGCTGCGGAACTCAGGTGAGGCTGCGGAACTCAGGTGGGGCCATCGGTGGAAACAGGGAGGAGCCTCTGCACCAGAGAAGAGGCCAAGAGCTCACCAGCTGCAGAGGCACCAGATGTGAGCAGCAGCCAGATAAACAAGGGGCAGCAGCCAGCACAGGTGAGTGGGGACCTAGAAGCTGACTCAGGGACCTGCATGTGGAACCTTCATAAACATACTCACACAGAGGGGAGAACTCTGAAATCTGAACATTTACCTACAAGTGACAGCCTTTTCAGTTATGTACAGAAAAGAATTATTAACAAATACCGTGGAGCCTCCGTAAGTTGACCAGCCAAGGTGCTGGAACAAACTGGCCAACACACAGAGGTGGGTCAACATAAGGAACTGGGCCTACTGTACTCATAGGTACATGGGGTGCATGTCCAGGCTATGAAAATTAGGTCACCTATGGAGGGTCTACTGTACTGTCAAAATGTCCACAATTCAAACAAGTCATGATGCTCACAGAGAGACCACTGTGCACAGGGCCTCATTAAACCCAGTGACACTGAGAAATTGTTCAAGGCTTTCTCTGCAACTCAGTAGGGCACACAATGATGATGAGATCTATTTTTGTATGGAAACTACTTAGGAACAAAACCGCATTTTTCCTTGCACATTTCAACCATGGTATAAGTAAATGTACAGCCCAACTACAATATGATTACAAAGACAGCCAATGAAACATAAAGTCCATAAACAGAGAGGCCACCTGGAGATTTTCCTTCAGTCAGTGAGATCATTAACCTCAGACAGTTATGTCAAAGCCAAAACATGAATACTTCCTCACTCCTTTAGCAAGAGTATGGTCCAGGTTTATAAAACATTCATTCTCAGTTCCGTGGTCTTAACGTTCTTAGAAATGAGATTTTACCATAAACAGTATTTTCTCCAAGATCACATTCTAGATACTCATCCCTTCCTAAGTATGCTGCCAAATTTTAAACAGCCTGCAAACTTTTTTTCTAGTAAAAGTGCTTTATATAAAATAAAATGTTGAATTAAGTAGATGTGATCCAACAGGTTGGACTTCAAAAATAAGACTGGCTGTGAACAAATAGATAGTAATTATTATACAATCACAATTTAAGGAAGATTGTGTATTTACTCGAAAACGTGGTGAGAATTTTGCTGAGTATTACACACAGAGAAAGGGTGCCCAAAACTGTATACACAGTAAAGAAAAGAAAATCTGCATTAAAATTGTAATACTCAGGGGTGTGGGGCCACAGTGTTACACACCTCCTGGGGGCAGAACACTATTAATAGAGGGTCTCCACCCAGCAAACACAAGCCACCTAACCCGGCTCATTGTACCCTCACTGATTCCCCAAAAGGCTGTCTCTAAAGGTACAAGTGAGACAGCAAGTACTGCTGGAGAAGCCGAAGCAAGTTATCAGAATATCTAGCTAAGATATTAATGAGGGTGGCTGCAGTACACAACAGATTGTCTATGTATATGAAATAGCCTTCTATTGGAAGAAGATGCCATCTAGGATTTTCATAGAGAAAAACCAATGCCTGGCTTCTAAGCTTCAAAAGTCAGGTTGACTCTCTGGTAGGGGTTAATGGAGCTGGATGACATCAAGTTAAAGTCAGTGCTTACTTACCATTCTGAAAATCCTAGGGCCCTCAAGGCTTATGGTAAATCTACACTACTTGTGCTCTAAAAATGGAACAATGCAGCCTTCATAATAGCACATCTGATCCCAGCATGGTCTGTTGAATATTTTAAGCCTACCGTTGAGAACTGCTCAGGTAAAATATCACTGTTCACCACTAGTGCACTTCACCACCCAAGAGCTTTGATGGGGATGTACAAGGACATTAAGGTTATTTCCATGCTTTCCAATAAAACATCCATTCTGCAGCCCATAGACCAAGAAGTCACTTCAACTTTCAAATCTTACTGTTAAAGAAATACATTTTGTAAAGTTATAGCTGCCATCCATATTGGTTTTCTGATGGATCTGGACAAAGCAAATTGAAAAATCTTGAGGAAAATATTCATCATTATAGAAGCCAGTGAGAACACTTGTGAATCATAGGAGGGGGTCAAAATATCAGCATTAACAGGAGTTTAGAAGAAATTGATTCCTACTCTCATAAAAGACTTCGAGGGGTTTACGACTTCAGTGGAGTAAATAACTGCAGACATGGTGGAAATAGCCAGAGAATTAGAATTAGAGGTAAAAGCTGAAGATGTGACTAAATTTCTGCAATGTCATGATAATACTTGCATGGCTCAGGAGTTGCTGCTCATGAATGAGCTAATAAACTGGTTTTTTGAGATAAATTCTTCTCCTGATGAAGATAGTATGAACATTGTGGTGTAATAATAGAGATTTGGAATATTACATAAAGTTTAATTGATAAAGCAGTAACAGGATTTGAGAAGACTGACTCCAGTGTTGCAAACTGTTCTATTATTTCTAAAATGCTGTCAAATAGCATCACATGCTACAGAGAAATATTTCATGTCAGGAAGAACAAACCAATGTGTCTTTTCTTCTTTTCAGAAATTGGCACAGCCACTCCAACCTTCAGCAACTACCACCCTGATCAGTTACCAGCCATCAACATCAAGGCAAGACCCTTACCTCATAGAAAATTACAAATTCCTAAAGGCTCAGATGATCCTTCATATGTTTTAGCAATAAAATATGTTTAATTAAAGTATTCACAGTGCTTTTTAGACATAATGCTATTGTACACTAATAGACCACAGGGTAGTAAACATATAACTTTCATGTATACTGGGAAACTAAAACAAATTGTATGACTTCCTTTATTGCAAAGTTCACCTGGTCTGTAACTAAATCTGCAGTATCTTAAAAGTTTGTTCATATTTTTATAAGTTCTAGGATATATTACTTATGTATTCATTCAAGAAACATTTACAAGCCCTACTATGTCCCAGGGACTTCCCCTAGTACTAGCAATGCAACAATATATGAAGGTCTGACAATCAAGTTTCCAAATTCATCCTAGAAAAAGTGTCACATACCTCATTGCTGAATATTACTACAATCACCCTCGAAGTACTCTCATTGGGCAGCTATGTGCTGATGCCAGCCCCTAATCCACCCTTCGAAGAATTTTTTTCTAGGATGAGTTTGCAAATTTAATTGTCACACCTTGTACAATGACAACTCTAATGGCCATTCCAGAAAAAGAGTTCCAAAAGTGCTCTGAAGGGTGGACTAGGCATTGCCATAGGTGCATAGTTTCCCAAGGGGAGTACTTCAAAGGCGACCCTAGTGAGACTCAGCAATGACTAGCACATTTTCTAGGATGAGTTCACAAACCTAATTGTCCAACCTCATAGACAGAGAAAGCGCCTGCTCTGAAGGAAACAGTGTTCTAGCTAAGAAGACAAGCAACCAATAATTATACAAAATACATGTCAAAGAGTAATTTGACATATAAAGTTATAACAGAGCAGGGTCAGAGAAGAATAGGGAGGGGGGCAGGATAATGATAGAGAAAATCCTTTCTGACAAGTTAATATTTGAGTAGAGATATAAATTAAGTGAGGGGGAGATCTGTGATAAGATCCAGAGGAAGAAGAACATTCCAGGCAGAGGAAATAGTAAGTACAAAAGTGTCCTGAGATGGACGTGACTTTGGGATGTTTGCATAATAGCTAACAGGCTGGCTGGCCAGCATGGACTAAAGAGATGAAGGTAAGGGTGGTAGAAAATGGGGTCAGAGGGGCACCAAGTTCAGTTCACATGAGACCCTGTAGGCCAAAGTAAGACACTGGATTATATTCTGAGTGTGATAGAAAATCATGGAAAGTTTTGAGCAAAGAAATAACAGAATTCTGTCTCTATTTTTTGGGTTGTTTTTTTTTTTTAATTATTCTGACTGCTGTACAGAGAACAGGTTGTAACAGGATTAGGTGGGAACAGTGAGAACCACTAGGTGGTTATTGCTCAAGAAGAAGAGGGCCTCAGACCAAGGCAGTAGCAAAGAAGGTGATGAGAAGTGGTCAGATTTGTGATATATTTTTAGGATTAAACCAACAGAACATACAAATAAATTTCATGTTAGATGTGACAGAAAAAGAAATCCAGACTGAGCCCTAGGATTTAGTGAAGCAACAGATAACTGGCAGGGCTATCTGCCACAGTGGAGAACATGCAAGAAGGGTCTGATTGTGAACATAGAGGAATGTGTGTGTTTTAGGTTTTTTAGTTAGAGATATCTATTAGACCTTCCAGTAAAGATGTTGAGTTGAGTATTGGATAAAAGAGTGTGGATTCAAGAAAGGTAGGTATTGGAAATAAAAAATTGAGTTAGTAGCCTATGGGGCTGAATGAAATCACCTAGAAAGTGATTGCGAATAGAGAAGAGAGGAAGGTTAAGGGCTGAGCCTCAGGCCATCCAAATAAACAGACTTAAGGATGAGAAAGAACCAGCAAATAAGACTGAGAGTGGGCAGCCAGCACCGTAGGAAGAGATGGATAGGGGCTATTCCAGAAGCCAAGCAAAGAAACTCTTTCAAAAAGGAAAGCATAGGCTTGGCTCCTGTAGCTCAGTGGCTAGGGCACTGGCCACATACACCATAGCTGGCATGTTTGAACCCAGCCCGGGCCTGCCAAACAACAAAGACAACTACAACCAAAAAACAGCCGGGCGTTGTGGCAGGCACCCGTAGTCCCAGCTACTTGGGAAGCTGAGGCAAGAGAATCGCTTAAGCCCAAGACTTTGAGGTTGCTGTGAGCTGTGAAGCCACAGCACTCTACCAAGGGTGATATAGCAAGACTCTGTCTCAAAAAAAATAAATAAAAATAAAAAAGAAGGCATAGTCATCATTACCTAATGCTACTGAGGGGTTGAATAAGCTAAGGATTGAGATTTAAATAATGAATTTGGTGACTGGAAGCCTATTTATGTCTCTGATAAAAACAATTTTTATGGCGTGGTCAGAACAAAAGCCTGATTAAATGGGTTAATTTGAGATTGATGCTAGAGGTGTTTGATCATAAGAATAAGAAAGAGAAATAAAACTGTCTTTATTAATGTTTGATATAATTGTCTACATAGAAAAACCAAAAGAATATGCAAAGAATTGTAATCAGCAATACTGCTGGATATAAAATCAATATACAGGGTTACTGTATACAAAAACAGACCATTTTCAATAGCAACAAAAAGATAAGGCATTGAAGAATAAAAGTGTAAAAGTTCGTTGAAAGACAGTAAAGGCCTGAATAAATTAAGAGATAAGCCACTTTCATGCATTGAAAGAGTTTTGTAAAGATTTCCGTTTTTCCCATTTTAATTGAGTACTTCAATACAATTCCAATCAGATTCCAGTTTCTCACCTACTATGATAACCAATAGCAGATTTATATGGGTATGCCAAGAGTCAAGAAGAGCCATGATGGTTTTGAAGAAAAAAAAATGGCATGACTCATAAAACTGTAGTAATTTTTTTAAAGGATGGCAATAGTGCAAGAATGGACAAATCAATGAAACAGAATAAAGAGCTCATAAGCAGACCCAGTCTATACCAAGAGTTGATATCTGACATATGACATGATTACCGATCAGCAAAGACGGAATCAGCTATTCTAGATAAAATGCTGAGTCAGTTAGTTACTCAAACTGAAAAAGAAGAGAACTGGATTCTTACCTAACTGTGTGCAAGAATCAGTTTCAGAAATGATGAAAGCCATAAATGTAAGAGGCAAATTTCAAATCCTTTAGAAGAAAATTGTGAAAATGTACTTCATATATTTATGACCTCAACATGGAGTAAAATTTCTAAAACAAGACACAGAAAGAAAGAGAAAGAAGGGGGAAAGGAGAAGGGAGAGGAAAGAAAGTAAAAAAAGGGAGGAAGGAAGGATGAAACAAGGAAGGAAGGAAAAATTTAACATATTTGATTACATTTGAATTTTAAACTTCTGTGATTCAGAAGTTGCCACAAAGAAAGTTAAAACATATGTCACATCCTAGAATAATGTATTTGTAATTAATGTACTTGACATTAGTGGATACAATATATAAGGAACTAGAATACATCAATAAGAAAAATGACCTAATAGAAAAATGGGCAAAAGCTTTATATATACATTCAAAGAAGAGGGCCTCCAAAGGACCAATACACATCTAATTAGATGCTCTATCTCACTAATAATCAGAGAAATGTTATTAAAATCATACTATAAGACCTTTCACTCATGATATTAGTAAAAATCAAAAAGTTTAATGCTACCAAGAAATGACAAGAATGGAGAGAAGCAAGAACATCTCATTTACTGCTCATGAAAGTGACAATTGAAACAACCTCTTTGGACAGCAATCTGACAACATCTAGTCAAATACAAGGTACACTCACACTGTGATTCAGCGTTTAACTCCTGGTTATACATTCCTGAGAAACTCTTACAGACGCACTCAATGGAGACATCTAAAGAAGTCTTCACTACGACATCGCAGTAGCAAAGAGTTGGTGCATCAGTGCACTTGAACAGGAGGATAAACTACTAAAAAATTATAGTTTCTTTATATAATGTGCTAAGACAGCAGTGAAAATGCATTATGAGCTACCTATTTCAATATGCAGTAGAACCTCTCTGTAAGTTGAACACCCAAGGGAGTGTAACAATGTGGTCAATGTGCAAAGGTGTCAACACAAGGCACTAGGCCTACCCTCCTGAGGCGTACATGCCGTGCAAACCCAGTCTACGAAAATTGGGTCAACTAAAAGTGGTCAGTGTAGGGAGGCAGTCAACTATGGAGGTTCTACTGTAGAGAGAACTTAAACACATATCCTTGCACGGAAAGAGAACAAGTTGTAAAAAGTCTGTTTGCAAAGTTTAATAACATAAAACAATAATATAGGAAGACATAAAAAACAACACCCATACCAGGCTGGTATCTGTGTTAGATTGGTTTTGCAAGAACCAAACACCAAGACTGATTAGTTGTGAAAGAAATATTTTAGGGGAAATGGCTGTGAAGGACATAGGGGAAGAAGCAGGAAAAGGCAGGAAGAACCTTGGCATGGCAATGCAGCTCTGGTATCTGTGAACAGAAAAAGGAAAGGAAGAAGGTTTGGGCGGCCAGAGTTTCAGACTACAGCAGGCATCTAAGAAAGTTGTGGCCGAGTGATGAGGAGTCCTTCCACCAAAGTCGCCTGAGTGAAATCCAACACAGAACAAAAATGAGCCTGAACTTGTATCCCCATTTTGCTTATTCCTTGCTGGGAGCAGCCTGAGGGGGGCCAATGTGAGTAGAGTGGTAAGTCCTGCAGGGAATCACTGCTCTTTGCACTGGGAGATCTGGGCGGCCAGGTTTTCACCTTAGCACTTCCTGGGATAGGGCGTAGAGTGGATGGAACGCAGGAAAGAGACCAAAGAGCGCCCAATGTGTTTGTAACGTTTTACTTCAGGTACTGGGAAGGTATACAGGCATCATTTTCTTTTATTTGGAGGGGAGAAAGGGAGAAGAGGAAGAAGTTGAAGCCAGGCTGAACGGAATTTTGCCATAATGTGGAGCCCAGCAACAGGATTAAGGATAAAAGTTACTGTAGCCTTCTCCATGCTGGTCCAGTTGATTGGGGAAATTTAATATATGTGAAAAGAGGATAGTTGCAGGTGGTGCCTGTGGCTCAGTGGGTAGGGCGCCGGCCCCAAATACCAAGGGTGGTGGGTTCGAACCCGGCTCTGGCCAAAGTGCAACAAAAAAATAGCGGGGCGTTGTGGCGGGCGCCTGTAGTTCCAGCTACTCAGGAGGCTGAGGCAAGAGAATCGCCTAAGCCCAGGTGTTGGAGGTTGCTGTGGGCAGTGTGACACCATGGCACTCTACCAAGGACGATAAAGGGAGACTCTGTCTCTACAAAAAAAATTAAAATAGGTGCAGGACCAAAGCTCCCTAGTGTTGAGAGAGGATGAGCCCCAATATACAAAAGAAAAGAGCTGGCCCCATGTAGGAGCAAGAAAGATTATCCACCCCTGAAAGGCTGAGTTTATAGAGAAAGGGGGAAATGGAAGAACGGGTCTTGCGGTGATTTTGAGGAAGTTCTCTAATAGCTATTAAAATAGGTTGACTGGCTGAGAGTGAGAAAGAAGAAAGTGGTTTTGGAGGTTTGAGGAGAGTGGAAATGCCAGGGAGTGCACTTGAGGTTTGTGGTCAGAGATCTAAAAGGACACCAGACAGCAAGGCTGTGCGCCCTGCACCGGCTACACTGGCCTCTCCAACGCAGTCCCGCAGCCGCTGGGGGATCCAGACCCGGGTTCAACCGACGTGAGGCTTTGCCAACAAGGTCCCACGACGGGAGGTGAAGGCGAAGGTCTGCAGGTGCAGGGAGAGGCGGTGTTACAGTGATGGGCTTCAGGAAGTGAAGAAACAAGGTCAAGCTGCGGAGCAGCTGGCAAAACAAACGGGAAGGTGAGGGGTCGGCGGTCCCTAATTCTTGGAAGCCAGCGAATTATTAGGGTCGCTAGAAAAAGACGGTGGTTAGACTATAAGAGGTTCAAAACTGTGATTCCAGAGGCAGTGGAGTTTAAAGTTTAGGGTGTGACCATGGAGTAGGGATTGGAGGTGGGTTGGAGGAAAGGAAATGAAGGCACCGGAGGCCGGGAACCGAGAGTTGTCTAAGTCACTTCGCTTGATGGTAGCAGGGCTGCAGAGAACCGGAAGCCAGCGCTCAAATAGGCAGTGAGTGGACCCGATTGGCGGGAGCTGCGGAGCACTTCAAGGTCAAAGGCGAGTGGGGGTGGAAGGGATTCGCAGGAAAGTATAAAATGTTTTTCTGTGAGAGCAATTTGGTTGCACTTAGTCTTACTTGGAGATGCTGGAGAATTATTTCTTGCTTTGTATTTTATTTGGAAAAATGTCAAGCCTAACAAGAAATAATAGTATAATGAATACCCCCAAACCCACGTCTCCTGTTGGAAAACAGCTGAATATTGGCATATTTGCTGTTTTAATTTTATTCATTTTTTAAATTTTTTAATTTTTTGTTGCACTAAGAATGAGATATTTTATAGTAAATTTCGTACATTAACATTTTACTTGTAATTATATCTATACGCCTCTCTAAAAATAAGAATATCTAAAAAAAAACAAACAAAAATAAAAAACATCTGCTAAAATAACTAGATATCATTATCAGACCTAAAAAAATTAACAATTATTCTTTAACAGCATCTAAGGCCAATTCCATATTCAAATTTTTCCACTTATTCCAAAAGTATCTTGTATAGCTTCTTTGCTTAAAGCCAGAAAAAGCTGGACGCAATTGAGAACCAGCATTGAATTTGATTTCCATATTTTTTAAATGTCTTTCTAAAGAACAGTAATCCTTTTCTCAGAATACACACACACACACACACCTTTTTCCTTATGACATCGATTTGTTAAGTACAATTCCAG
This sequence comes from Perodicticus potto, assembly GCA_963574655.1. Classification (NCBI taxonomy): domain Eukaryota; kingdom Metazoa; phylum Chordata; class Mammalia; order Primates; family Lorisidae; genus Perodicticus; species Perodicticus potto. The sequence continues at coordinate 588 of CAUYRH010042330.1, read as the reverse complement.
GCCAGATCTATAGAATGCCCTGCCTTCTAGATTCATTTTCTCGTGGTATCACTTAACACGTTTTCCTAACCCTGATATTTTATGCAAGCTGGAAGTCAAATCTGAAAGCTTTATTAGTTTTAGCTAAGAATTTCTGGCAAAAATAGTTTGTAGGCAATGCTGTGAATTTCATATTGCGTCACATCAGGACCCACATAATACCTAATTGCCTCACTATTATTGATGCTAAGATTAATCACCATGAGAACAGTAAATAACTAGGATGATACCTTCCAAATATCCTGAAAATGCAAATCGCTTAGGTTCCACCCCCACAGAAAAGTTCAGTCACCAAAAGTAGGAAGCAAATACAAAAGGGTGAAGACCCACTGTTTCAGAAGGTTACAGATGTTTTGTTGTTGTTTTTGTTCTATCTTCTCACACACAGACCACTTTCCCCCCCCACTACTTTTTTTTATTGTTTTTATTATTAAATCATAGCTGTGTACATTAGTGCAATCAAGGGGTACAATGTGCTGGTTTCATATACAATCTGAACTATTTTCATCAAACTGATTAACATAGCCTTCATGGCATTTTCTTAGTTAT
>CAUYRH010042325.1:0-12595 GCA_963574655.1 Perodicticus potto | reverse complement strand
GGATTGATTTACAGAAAAGAATACAGAAAACACCAAAGCTCCTGGTAGAGGGAGAGATTTCAAGTGGGGAGAGAGATGCTCTCTCCGTTCCTCTCCCGGTCTTTCCCCGTCTCCTCCTCTAGGCCTCTAGCCTCAGGGTATATCTAGGTTTATGGGTTCCTTGGCCAGGAAACAAATGAATACACTCCCTTCCACCAGGGGCAAGGTGAATGAGTGTATCAATGAATGGACACAGTCCATCCATGGAATTCAGGCCTAGGAAATTCACAAGAAAATGACCTAGGCATAGGAAATGGGGGTTCCACATTTAGTCCCAAGTGTAAAGTGAAGGAGACACCAGCCACTGGGTATCTTAGAGCATATCCCCCACAGATATGTTCCTACTATACATGAATATTAATAGATCTAAGGAAAAACCCATAGGGTTCTCTCCACAGATGATGAGCACTCAGACAAAATTCAACATCCATGCACAATAAAAATACTCAAAAAAAAGAACCGAGGAGTACTTTTTTTTTTTTTTGAGACAGTCTCACTTTGTCACCTTTTGTACAGTGTTGTGGCATCATAGCTCACAGCAACCTCAAACTCTTGGGCTCAAGCAATTCTCTTGCCTCAGCCTCCCCAGTAGCTGGGACTACAGAAGCCCACCACAATGCCTGACTATTTTTAGAGACGGGGTCTCCCTCAAGCTGGTCTTGAACTCCTGAGCTTAGGCAATCCACCTGCCTCTGCCTCCCAGAGTGCTAGTATTACAGGCCTGAACCACTGCACCTGGCCAAGGAGTACTTTCTTAATATGATAAATTAGTCCTAAAGCTAATATCTTCTTTAATGAGTGAATGCTTATTAGAGGCCATTTCCACTAAGATCAGAAACAAAGCAAGCATATCCACTATGTGCCACTATTTAACTCTGTAGTAGTATAAGCCTGTGCAATTATATAAGAGAAATCAATTAGAAGTGTAAGAATGAGTAAAAAAGTAATAAGAGTATTTCTATTTGCATATGATAGAAACCTCTAGGGAACTGATGATACAAGTAATTGAACAGTAAGGTAACGGGATATAAAAGAAACACCAAAAAATCAATAGTCGGCTCGGCACCTGTGGCTCAACAAGCTAAGGCACCAGCCACGTACACCTGAGCTGACAGGTTCAAATCCAGCCCAGGCCTGCTGAACAACAATGATGGCTGCAACCAAAAAAAAAAAAAAAATCAATAGTCTATTCATATACACAAACAATAATTAATACCAAACAAATGGTAGAGAAAAATCCCATTTATGATCATACCAAAGTATGGGCACAGTAAGTGCATGCCTGCCGTCCCAGTTGCTAGGGAGGCTGAGACCAGAGGATCCCTTGAGCCCAGGAGTTTTAGACCAGACTGGGCAACATAGAGAAACCTTGTGTCTAAAAAATAAACATCCATCCATCTTTCTTCTTCCAAGTTCAAAAAAATTTTTAATAAAACATAAAAGGGAAAAATTATAAGAATAAATTTCAAACAAACCTGAAAGCCAAAAAGCAGATGTAAATAAAGGCATGTCACTGTTCTTGGAAAGAATGACTCAATATCATAAAAATGTCCCTTCCCATAAATTTAATATATAATCCCAATAAAAATACCAACATGCCTTTTAATGATATTAGACAAGTTGATACTAATGTTCATGCAGAAAAATAAATCTGTATGAATAGCCAGAAAAATACTGAAAACAAATACTTAACTATAAGGATGGTATTAGCCTTAACAAACAAAACACACTATAAAATCCTCTATAATTATTAATGTACACAGCTATGATTTAATTTTAAAAAATCTTCTATATTTAGAACAATGTGGTGCTGGTACATGAATGAACAAACAAATCAGAATAGAATGGAAAATGCAGAAACAGATCTAAGTATATAATTATATAATTTTCAGCATATTTTACATATATGCACAAATGCACATATATGTATAAACACACACATATACTATACAGTTTTGGCATCTCAAGGGGAAATATGGGTATTTTAATAAGCAGTACTGGGACAACATGTTAGCCATTTTTTTAAAAATTATATTCCTATTTCATACTACATGCAAGAATAAGACCCAAATGGGTTGTGGATCAAAATTTTAAAAATAAAAAAAATAGGCAAAATCTTCTTCATCTTAAAAGCAGAGAAAGGATTGCTCAATTATGACTCAAAATCCAGAGCCAAAAAAAATAAGGAATATTTATTTATTCACCATAAACAAACCAAAGGACAACTAAAAATGGGAGAGAATATACATACGCCAAAAAGGACTAATATCCCTCATATGTAAAAAGTTCTTAAAAACTGAGGGACAAAAGACGAAAAGCTTGAATCAGTTAAAAAAAAAAAAAAGTAGCAATCTCAAAAGGAAGAAACAAAGAAAACAGTCCTAAAACAAGAAAAAAATTTTCGAACTCATTTGTAATTAGAAAAATGCAGATTAAAACACGAATGCCATTTTTCATTTAACGGATTAACAGAGATTAAAAACATGACTACACATTTTGATGACAAGGATGTGGAAAATGAGGCACTCTCATCATACACTGCTGGTGGGAATGCAAACTGACCCAACCATTTGAGACAGACATCTAGTAATCCTAATGCAGCAATTTATGCATTTATCTTTTGACCAAGTAATCCCACTTGTAACAATCTAACCTAGAGATACGCCTTCAACAATATGAGAATACATATGTACAATGTTATTTGTTACAGCATTGTTTGTATTTGCAAAATACTATAAAACAATTTAAGTGTCCATATGTAAGAGAATTGTTAAGTAAAACTATATCCACACAAAAGAATACTACACAACATTGGAAAAAATTAAGAAAGATCTCTACTAACTGACATAGGTGTGATTTCTACTACATACTGTTAAGTAAAAAAAAGTGCAAAAGAGTATTTATAATATACTACCTTTGTATAAAGAAATTAAATACACAGGCATCTGTTCAAACCACCCCCCTCCAACACACACACAGAAATGATAAAACAGAAGCTAAGAGGGCAGTACCCGGTCGCTCAAAGGAGTAGGGTGCCCGCCCCATATGCCGGAGGTGGCGAGTTCAAACCCAGCCCTGGCCAAAAACTGCAAAAACAAACAAACAACAACAACAAAAAAAAGCTAAGATTGATCATCCAGAGGGTGAGTGGGAAAGAAGTAGAAAGAAATAGAAATGAGAAGTCATAGGAGGGATAAAGAGGGAGTGACATTTCTAAGTATTATCTTTTCATATAACTGACTTCTTAGAACCACAGTAATATTTCACACATTTAAAAAATAAAACAACAGTTAAAATCAACCAGGAAATAGGAGGAATCCAAAATGCAATACAAACAGTAAATGAACTATATTATATATATTATATTCTATTACTGATAAATGAAGTGGGGGAGAAAAGAATTGACCCAAGTAACTTTGGAAAGTAAAATTTTGTTTTTTGGTTTTTGAGGGGTTTTATTTTGAGACAGAGTCTCACTTTGTTGCCCTCAGTACAGTGCCATGGCATCACAACTCACAGCAACCTCAAACTCTTGGGCTCAAGCGACTCTCCTGTCTGAGGCTCCCATGTAGCTGGGACTACAGGTGCCCACCACAACACTCAGCTATTTTTTTCTTGCAGTTGTCATTGTTTAGCTAGCCCAGGCTGGGTTCGAACCTGCCAACCTCAGTATATGTGGCCGACGCCCTACCCACTGAAGCACAGGCGCCACCTGGAAAGCAAAGTTTTTAACTAGATACTGTAAACTACCTAAACAAATTTTTCATAATGGTATAGACTGGCAATTCTATGACTACTTTATATATACCCCAGGGTTGAACAAATAAATATGTTGTAGATAATGAAAGCTAGGTTTCTCAGTGTTGGACAAAAACTTACAAGTAAGGAAAGGAGAAGGCTAACATGAACCCTGTGGCATTGGATTAGAGTCAAAGTTATTATGAAAATAGACTATTTTTAACATACAGAGCAGATAAAGAAAGAAATACAGATGTGTGTGCATGTGTGTGATTCATATATTTATCTGTCTACCAAGAAAACCTAGAAGCATTGAGCCCACCTAATCCCAACCTTGGTTTCTTTCTGTCTCCAGAAAAAAAAAAAGTCTCACTCTGTTGCCCAGGCTAGAGTACAGTGGCATCATCATAGGTCACTGCAATCTCAAACTCCTGAGCTCAAGCAGTCCTCCTGCCTCAGCCTCCCAAGTGTGTAACGTGTGCCCTGCCTGGCTAGTTCTTTTGTATGTTGTAGAAAGGAGGTCTCGCTCTGGAGCAGGCTGGTCTTGAACTCCTGGCCTCAAGCAGTCCTCTAGCCTGAGCTTCCCAAAATGCTAGGATAGGTGACTCATCACGCCCAACCCTACCTTGGTTTCCAAACACTATTCTTCAAAAAAATGAAGCAGGACTCACACAAATACACATAAAAATCATGTAAGTTTCCTTTAATTCACATTATAATTAACAAGAAAAAAAATTAACAAGTAATATTTTTATTAATGGAAAATGCAACTTCTAAAAAGAACCAAAAACTTGGGGCAGTGCATGTGGCTCAAAGGAGTAAGGCGCCGGCCCCATATGCCAGAGATGGCAAGTTCAAACCCAGCACCAGCCAAAAACTGCAAAAAAAAAAACAAAAAAAAAGAACCAAAAACTTGATAGCAACTGTAAGATCAGCACTAGCCAACTGTTCAAAAACTATGTAAATTATCTTGGAATTTACATTGCTTAAAGCAACCAAGGCTCACTTTATAATAAAATGCTTCTATACCTATTCTATTCCTACTCATGAACTTCCACCTCAAATCATAAGAAATAAAGACATTCCTCCCTTTGGATAATCAGAAAATTCAATTTCATACCTAAAAATATAGGATATAAGAGTATACTAAGCAGAAATCTGCCCAAAACTCATGTCTTAAAAAACGCTTGGTGAGAATACTAAGTCCCATAACTCCAAGCAGACTGAAATAAGCCTCCCACATCACAATATACTTTGTTCAATAGCCAAAACTGAGTTTAAATGTATAAAACTTAAATACTAATATTCTCCTATGATAAGCTGTTGCATCAAAATAAGAAATGAAGTTTAATAAAGTTTTTTTGTTTTCTTATGCCAAGATACATCTTCACCTACTAAGTTTATATTAATAACACTATTAGAGTTGCTTGCAATGAGAAATTGTATACAAAACAAAATTTTAAATTCCAATCCCTAACCATTAAAAAAAATACACTTTAATAAGAAATCCGCTTATAAGAATGAACAGTTATATTATAAAACTTATAAAGTAAATATTTTATTCACACTGCCACTAAAACAGTCATAATTGTTCCCATATTTACACTAAAGAAAATAATTTAATAACAAAAAAATAAGATGTTTGTGGGCATCTCTCTATGAAGCCCTGTCACCTCTATTCCATCTATGGACTCCCAACACAGAGACAGACAAATGGAATCTACCCCTTTTCCTGAGGCTGGCTGTAGTTGAGGACAAAGAGAAGACTACATACCACCTTGCTGGTTGACAACTAGTTGATCCCGGGAATTAACTACCTGAGTTCAAATACAAGCTCCCTCACCATCCAGCTTTAGGATCCTGGGATAAGTTACTGAAAACTCTACCCTCAGATACCTCATCTGTAAACTGGGGATGATAATAATAGCATCTATAAGACAAGGTGACTGTGAGGATTCCATGTGTTAATAAATACCTAATGTAATTAAGAGCAATGCCTGGCACTGGGCAAAACATTAGGTAAATGTTCAGATGACTTGCTGGGGCTCTGTAGAGCAAGTATCTGCAAAATTCCTGTCCAACATATTACTCTAGATAAACTTTTTCTATCCCCATGAACTAAGCTCTTCATTCATTCAGGCTTCAGGAACAGAAATTAATGTAGACATTTGTAAATTACCCAAACTGACTACAACATTTAAAATTCTCTGTCTCCTGGATTATTACAACAGCCTTCTTACTGGTCTCTGCCATCCTATCTTTGTCTTCCTCCAGACTATTTCCACAAAGCAGACAGAACAATCTTTTTACATGTTATATCACTCATCAACTTGTTTGCTCCTCCCCTCAATGCAAACCGTCTTCTCAGAGTAAAATCCAAAATACTAACCCTGGCCCACAAGATCCAACAACAACCTGGTCTGCTTTGCTCCACATCGGTGTTCTTGCCTTTCCTACAACATGACAAGCATGGTCCAGTCTTAGGATGCAGTACTTCTTTTCTCTTTGGCCTGTTTCTAGACAGCCTTGTGCTTAAATGTCTCCTTGAGGCCTTCCATCACCACTGCACGTGAAAGCAGCATTCCCACCAGTCCTATCTTCCTCTCCCCCCCAACTCAATGTTTATTCACAGCACTTATCATTCATCATATATGTTTACTTTTCTTCCCTTGCTTGAATATAAGTTATGAGAGAGCAAGAACTTTGTTTTGTTCATTACTATATTCTCCATACCAAGAATAGCACCTGGTATACTACAAACTCTCGACCAAAGTCAGTATCATACTAAATGATAAAACACAAGAGGCAATCCCATTCCAGTCAAAAACAAGAAACAGAATTATAAAATACTACATATCAGTTGCCAAATTAGCAAATTTTTAATTTTTTAAACTTTCCTTTTAGTGATTAAGTATACTCTGAACATTAAGTAAGTTTTTAAAAAAAACTCTTCATTGCATCTGCGGCTTGGCCAATCTTTTCACCTGGACAAACTCATGCAACTACCACCTAAGATCACAATAGAGAACCTCCACTTCAGAAACTCCCTCTCAGTTAATATGCCCAAAAAAGGTAAATACTATTCTGACTTCTATCCCCAATTATACCTGTACTTGAACTTCTTATGAGTGGAATCAAACAGTATATATTCTTCTGTGTCTGGCTTCTTTTATTCAACTTTGTATGTGTGAGATTCAGTCAAGTTGTTGTGTGCTTCAGTAATACAATCTTTTTTATTGTTGAGCAGTATTCCATTTAATGAATATACCAATTTATCCAATCTACTGTTGATGAAATTTAAGTTGTTCCACTTTGGGGACAAAATGAATAATGCCACCATGAACATTTCTGGGTACATTTTCTGGTGGAAATATTCATTTATATACAGATAGGCTCTTTTTAAGGGGAGGAGGTTAATAATACCTTAGACTGGTGAGGATGTAGGGAATTAGAAAGTGGGTACTGCTGATAAGCACATAAATTTGAAATAATCTTCCTAGAGGATAATCAGACAACATGCACAAGAAACCTAAAAATGTCTGTATCCTTTGACCAATACTACCTGTAATTTCTTACTGAGTATTACACATGCCAGGTTCTAAGTGTTTTACATGTATTAACTGATTTGATTTATTCTAAGGAAATAATTAGAGATGCCCACAATGTCAATCATATCATTATTAGTGAATATTTTAAAAAGTAGTAAACAAGGTAAATAACGAACAATAGGGGAATGATTTTCAAATGTATTGTACTTCTGTGGAATTAAACTATGCAATCACTAAAAATGTTTTCAAAGAACATTAAGAATACAGGAAAAAGTATACATTAATGAGGCCTGGGTGTGGTGGCTAACACCTACAATCCTAGCACTCTGAGAGGCCAAGGTAGGAAGACTACTTGAGCTCAGGAGTTAAGAGCAAGAGTGAGACCTAGTCTCTACTAAAACTAGCCAGGAGTTGTGGCGGATGCCTGTAGTCTTAGCTACTGAGCCAAGAGGATCACTCGCACCCAGGAGTTTGAGGTTGCAGTGTGCTGTGATGACTCCACTGTAGTCCAGCAAGGGCAACAGAGCAAGCCTCTGTCTCCAAGAAAAAAAAGGAAGTATACATTAATCAAAAAAATTAGTTAACAGTAGAATGCATAAAATAAACCTCCCCTCCTCCTTTTTTTTTTTTTTTTTTTTTTTTTTTTTTTTTTTGTGGCCCTGGATAAAGTGTCGGGGCATTATAGCTCCCAACAACCTCAAACTCTTGGGCTCAAATGATCCTCTTGCCTCAACCTCCTGAGGAGCTGGGACTACAGCTACCAGCAACAATGCCTGGCTATTTTTAGAGATGGGGTCTCACTCTAGCTCAGGCTGGTCTCCAACTCCTGAGCTCAGGCAATCCACCCGCCTCAGCCTCCCAGAGTGCTAGGATTACAGGCGTGAGCCACCATGCCAGGCCTAAACTCCTGTTTTTTAAAAAGGATATACAGGAGTTTAGGCCTGGCGTGGTGGCTCACACCTATAATCCTAGCACTCTGGAAGGCTGAGACCGGTAGATTGCCTGAGCTCACAGTTTGGAGACCAGCCTGAGGCCAGAGCGAGACCTTGTCTCTAAAAATAGCCAGGCGTTATGGCGGGGGTGCCTATAGTCCCAGCTACTCAGGAAGCTGAGACAGAAGCATCGCTTGAACCCAAGAGAAGAATCGCCTGAACAGCACTCTCCCGAGAGTGACAAAACGAGACTGTCTCAAAAAAAAAAAAAGAAAAGAAATACATATACACATACTTCAAATGTTAAAATAGTGGTATAGTGGTGACTTCTGGAAGACAGGGGCATTTTCACATTCTTTATACTTTCATTCATTTAGCAATTTTTCTGTAATTTATTGTTTTTATCAACCAAAAAGAGTATGTGATTAAAGACTCATAAACAAAGGTGTTTACATTATAATGGGAAGACAACAGATACTCCAATACAAATTAGGGAAATGAGGCAGTTTTGCATAGGATGGTATTATGTAAAAGTACTACAGAAAGCCATCTAGCCTGGAGATTGTGAGTGGAGCTTTCAAGGAAAGATCTCCATTATCTTCCACTGAGAACTCAAAGCAGGAGGAAAATTCCATGTATCGAGGTAGGAAGGAACCTTCCCAGGAAAATCCTATTAATTCCTGAGAACTCCATGTATCTAGGTGGGAAGGAACCTTCCCGGGAAAATCCTATTAATTCCTCTGCTCACTGCCCCTAGGGTATCAATTATACATTGTGACCCCACCTGGCAAGTGTTCTTTTCTCCTCTCACTTGTAAAAAGGCTTAGCCAAATTGAGGGATGGGAATTCCAGAACACCCAGGATGCAGCCAAATTTAAGGGTTTCAGTACTGTAAGAAGCTAGTTCCATCCACCCTAACACCTAACTGAAAAGTATAAAGGAAGGGCCTTCATTCCTGTCAGAGAAAATTAGGGCAACATGTTTCAGATTTCCTTAAGGCGGGAACTCCAAGCAAAGTAAATTAAAATGTATATGATTTCCAGAGTTTGAAAAGTTCTCCTACTTGAAGAAATAAAGTATCAAGTAATTATCCAGGCAAAGGTAATTCTGTGTATCCACTGTCATATTCCCTCTTAGTCCTCTGCAGATGGATCACCTCTGAAAACCAAAGGAAAGTCATGCAAGCATGGGGATTAAAGAGACAATTTAGTCTGTTAGGGACCAATTCTGACGGAAGTAAATAATACCTGTTTAACAATTAATACATAAGGTGTGTTTTACTGTGTTCAAAAAAAATTACTCATTTCATGATACAATGAACATTAGAGCAAATATTCATTAAAGGGAAAACATATAGACCCCAAATTACTAATACTTCATTAAGAGTTAAACTTACTATAAAGATAACTACTTTTGTAGGGCAGAACAGTATCACTAAGTCTTCTAATTTTTGATATTTGAACATGTCATTAAAGTGAGAAGAAATGATGATCAAAAAGACCTTAAAGTCACTTCTACACATATGAAATTACATGAATTTATGTGACAAAGCAGGGACAGCATACTTGTTTTGGCCTTGCTGACCCTCCTTCCTGGATGCCCTCTTTAATTCCTCCTCAACTGTTCCTACTTACAAATTTATACTTAAATGCATTGTAAAATCATCCATAAAATACTTAAAGGCTTTTCATGGTTAGTGTTAGGACACCTAAATTAAGATAAATAAAATTCTAGTCTAAAATTTACTAACCTATCAAATCTCTACATTGCATAATGGGACAAATTTCTTATGCAGCTTAAAACGCCTCAACTCAACTTCACAAAATAGTTCTTTGAAAAAAATAAGCATTTACATAATCACCACAGATTCTGATTTTAGTCTAACTAAAACCTAAATTTTTGAATCTCTATTCTGGTTGCTTAGAATATGTTACAGGAACAGAGGATGTAGAAAATATAGAACTAGAAAAATTTGGTATCTTCAAATGTCACTTTTATATGTAATCAAAACACAGAAAAACACCAGTTTAGGGTAATAAAAAACAACTATGGATATTTTATTCTTAATTGCAAATGGCAAAATTGTAACAATAGTCCCAGATCCTGGTATCTGCGGTACCAGACTGGAAAATTTATACAAAATGAAGACGCTGCCCTTCTTTTAAAGTGATAATTTGTTCTACCTTGTTTTCTGTTGTCAGAATCGTCTAACCTGAAAACTGATTAAATGAAACTAACTATACTTAAAAATTAAATAAAACTATACCTAGCACTAAACACTGAAAAGAACAGTCATTTAAATGGTTTTCTCTCCCTGGACCAGTAGAGGGAGACTAAGACATCTGGCCTGGTCGTATAATGTTTCTCTAAAATTGGGGAGGGGGGAAGCGGAGGCTGTATTTAAATGTCCTGCTGTCAATCAAAAGACACTTCCTACAATCACAGACACCATATCTGCTATTACTCGTGAGCGTGCTGTCGCCAAGATACACCACCAAACCGGGCCCGGGAAACCTGCTTCACCTAAATGTGACCGCAGGCTTTGCCACAACACCCAAATAAGGACTTTGGGAGCCCAACCCCAACTAGTTTCTTTGTTTAAATGCCTGCGAATCCCTCCCACGCCAGAGTCAAGAGGCTGTGGCGCCGCCCTTTATTAGCCTCACACTTTGATTACAAAACACACGAGTCGGCGGCCTGGCTGCGGAGGCGGCCCGAGCTCTCTCAAACGTCAAACCCAGAGCGCAGCGGCGGCTGAATCAGAGGGCAACGTCCGCCGCCGCCGGCCGGCCCCAAAGCGCCCTCCCGGCCCACTCAAGTTCGCCAGCCCGGGGCACCGCTGCTGGCCGCCCGCAGTCGCCGGCCCTTGGGCGACCGCAACTGTACTCTTTGTAAAGTTTGAGCCGCGGCGCCAGGGAAACACGGGGGTTCTGGGGGAGAAGCTGTCCCTTCGGATCCCCGCCTCCCACTCATCCGCCCCACCCCCGACAAGCAGGGGGTGTGTTGGGGGTGTGGGCCACGACCCGAGGCAACCTGCCGCCCGCCGGGCCCGGGTCTCCAACTGCCCCGGCACCTTTCAAGTCCCCGAGAGTGCCTCATCTGTTGCTCTGTTTACTCCGCGGAGCCCCACCGAGCTGGCTGGCGCGGTCGCCTCCCAGGCCCGCCGCCGCCCCCGTCCCACCGGCCCAGGAAGTTTGATAAAGACGGGGAAGGGGGCGCGACGGGGACCCGTGGCGGGGGGAGACGCGGCGCCGGAGCGAACCCGTCGCAGCCCGGAAGGCAGGCAGGCGCGGCGGCCGGCCGGACAGAGCAGCGGGGCGGCCGGCCGGGCGGCGACTCCGGGCCGGAGCTCCGGGCGCGGCGCGGCGGGGCGGGGCGGGGCGGGCGGCGGCCGGGCGAGGGGCTGCGGGCCGGGCCGGCGCTCCGCCCGCCGCCCCGGCGCGCCCGCCCGGCCGCGTCCCCTCAACCCGGGCTCCCGCTGCCAACTTCTCCGCCGGCCCCCTTTGTTCCTGTTTGTTGTGGCGACTCTTCGCCCGGGCCGGGCGAGCTCATCTGCTCCCCTCAGCAGCCCGCCCGGCGCTCGGCGAGCCCGGGGCCCCGCGCGCCCGGCTGCCCGGCCCGGGGGCTCCGCGCCAGGGCCCCCCAGGTGCTGGGCGCGGCGCGACGGCGGAGCCGAAGGGAGGCGCGGGCGGCCGACCGGCCCAGGGGCCCGCGGCGGTTGGTCGGTGGCCGCCGGTGGCGGGGCTAGAGGGGGTTTATTTACCTGCCGTGGAACCAGTCCTTGCATATATCGCACTCGATCATGAAGCGGTTCACGTCGTACGGCTGCCGGCACACACAGTATACTGGTGGGGGCGGCGGGGGCGCTGAGGCCCGGCCCGGTGCCGCCACAGACACGGCTGCCGCGGCGGCTCCAGCTGCTGCTCCCGCGGCCACCGCCGCCGCCGCTCCGGCCATCTTTAAAAAACACACACACGCTCGCTCGCTCGCTCGCTCGCAGCTCCGCTCTCCGACTGGAGCGAGCGCAGCCGCCAGCCAGCGCCGCCCCCTGCAGCAGCCGGAGCAGCAGCCGCGGCGGCGGCGCTTCAGTGCGCGCGCGCGAGGCGGCGGCGGCGGCGGGCGCAGGGGGAGGAAGCGGCGCGCGCGACGCGCGAAGCCGGGCGCCGGCGGCTTCCGGCGCTCGGAGCGGGGCCGTGCGTCTGGCGCACGTCCTCGGTTGCCGGCGCGCTCCCCGCTCTCCTCCGCGGTCGTCGGGCGGAGGGACCCGCTGAAGGGCACGCGGGACGAGGAGCCGGAGGCTCCGGGGGACACGCGCGCTGGGGCCGGGCGCGCAGTTGC
>CAUYRH010042322.1:0-10256 GCA_963574655.1 Perodicticus potto | reverse complement strand
AAATGGGTTGTAGCCTTCACTTGAAAGATATAAATTTGCTTCAAATTAGGGATGTATACACTGGATACTTTTTCTTCCATTCTAGAGATACTTTGCTAAGAAGAACATGTTCCAGCTCCATCCATGTAAATATGAAAGAGGGAAAGTCACCATCCTTCTTTAAGGCTGCATAATATTCCATGGTATACATGTACCAAAGTTTATTAATCCATTCGTGTATCCTAATTTTTAATTGTCTGTCTTCTCTCTCTTTCTCTCATTCTCTCGTGTGCCCATGCAGTCTATTGCTAAAACAGGTCAAGAGAGTGTACTGCATTGTAGGGTTTGCTGCTTGCCTTTATAACTTGTTCCTCTGCTCCATCTATTTCAGATTAATTAGTTGTTGTGTCTAGAAGCTTGATCTTATATAGGTGCTTCTGTATTCATTTATTTTTGGTGACTGGGCTACTTTGGGTATGTTTCTGTATGTTGTGTAGCTGTACTAGGAGGCATATGGTATCTGGTTTCTCCTTTTGAGTTGTTAGTAACTATCGATTATCATTTTCTAGATCTGTTGATTTATTAGTGTTTTCAAAATGGTTCTATTCTGATTTTTATCATTCATTTTTTGTTTATTAGCTGGACTATCTCTTTCATATAATGAAAAACTTTTTTCTCACCAGCTGTTTAGTTACAGGCATGATTAATTTAAGAAAAAAAGAGCTAAATGCTTGATCACTTCCCTCCACCAATTTTGAAAATAATGAGTTGGTAAATTAACATTTTAGTCTATCTTTAAATAAGGCCTTTTTAAAAAAAAATTAGGATTGTTATAACTTCATGGATTTAAACGCATTGGAAATACAGTCAACCCTCAGTGTCCATGGATTGGTTATAGGGCCTCTGTGAGATACCAGAGCCTGCAGATGCTCAAGCCCTTGATATAAAATGGTTTAGTGTTTGTGTATAACATACACACATCCTGTCATATACCGTAAGTCACTCTATAATACTTAGTATAATGTAAATGCTATGAAAACAGTTGTTATATTGTATTGTTTAGGGCATAATGACATGGAAAGAAAATCTGTATGTGTTTAGTAAACATGAGATTTTATTTACTGAATTTTCTTTGCTATTCCTTTTTCTTCCCCTTTTTCATCCCCTCATATTTTTTTTTTTTTTTTTTTTTTTTGCTCTTTTGAGACAGGTTGCCCAGACTGTTCTTGAACTCCCAGGAGCAAGTGATCCTCCTGCCTCAGCCTCCCAAATTGCTGGGATTACAGGCACAGACCACTGCACCTGATCACTGAATATTTTTGATCCACTGTTGGTTGAAATGATGAATGTGGAATCCATGGACATGGAATGCTGACTGTATGTATTCGATCTATGACAGGCATTCTTGTAATTGATGCTCCAATTGTAACATTCTTGGCCAGCAGGTGATACTTCAAATATGTTTTTAATAGGCTTTAATGGCCTTTTGTTTTTGTTGTGACAAAATATTTCAGGTATAAGTTCTGTAGTTCCTGCTTCAGACCTGGAATCTGACTTGTAAGGGATGCTAATTTTTTTTTAAGTACAATTGGTAATTAGAGATCATAATGTGGGCATTAGGGGTGCACATTTTCATTGAGTTCTTCCTCATTTCAATACCTTTTCAATAGATTGAGCTGAGAAATGTGTGCGTGCATAAAATCATGAAGGTATACTGACTTTCTATTTAAATCAGGATATCATAAGAGCTTTTCCTAATCTAATCTATTTTATGTCTTTTTTTCGTTCCCCAAATCCAAGTTTTCAGGGTCATCAACATGATAACTCATTTACTTTATCTCAATACACAATACCAACATATAAAGAATTTTTTGCTTAAAGCATTGTTCTTTTTTTAATTTTTAGAATGTATCACACTAATCATGTTTAATCAAATTACTGTGTTACAAAGTCACTGTAACTTGTAGTTACATTTAACTAAATATAACTTGTAGTTAGTTATATTTATTTATGTTTATCTTTCCTTATATGGTTATACCACCAACTCTTATACAGGTAGATTTATTTACTAATTTTGTTCTTGAGTTATAGGGATTGATTTTTAAACTTAACTTTAGAATTGTGTAAAATACATGGTTCCAAACTCAACTATTAAAAATGTAATACATTCAAAGAAGCGTAACTTCAATTCCTGTCTCTCACCCTCTTTCTTCTAGTAACCATTTCTTTTTAGGTTTTTGGTTGTTATTGTTGTTATTTTAATATAAAAATATGTAATGATAGTCTTCTTTTTCTTATAAAATTCTGTACATAAAGTGGGGGCATTTAAAATTTTTTTTGTTTGTTTCTTAGTTGCTGATGTGTTTATGAGAACAAAAAGACAGCTGTTTCACAATTTCTAAACTATTAAACAGTTGTATAACTTTATTTAGGCACCCTGTGCTGTAAATGTGCCACAGTACATGATAAAAATTTTATTTCCTAGAATTCAGTAATAAACAATAATGAGATAAAAAATGATCCAAGAATACATTTCTTACTTATTTCATGTCATTCATTAACTGCTAAGTTAGCGCTCTGGTAAGGTCATGCACTTTCTGACACACTTTCTCCTTAACCATTGTAGAGCTCCAGATATTAACACTCTTTATTACCTGTTTTATTTTCTACAACATTAAGGAAAATGCGCACATTAACAAATTACTCTTTTCTAGAACATTTATGAAAATATATGTATTTACAATATACAACTTCTAGAAATTTATGGAAATATGCATATTTACAAAGTACATGTGTTCCTAATGCATGCTAGATTCACTAGTAGAAGAATGGTCAACAAATTAAGTAATAAATACCTCACTTTTTATACTTGCAAATTAAAAATCGGTAGAAAAGTGTGAAGAAAAAAATTACCATTGTCCATTTTCTCATCACTCAAAGTGAACTGCTATACTCCTTACAATTTTTAAAGGGGAAAAAGTTATGATTGTTTTTATAAAATAAAACATACTCTTTACAGAAAATGAAAGAATGCAGAAAAGTACAAGATTTTTTTAAAAAAAATTACACAAAACTGAGAAATGGCCACCTTTAACATTAAGTGAAGCTCATTATGAGTATCTTTCTATGCATATTATACATTTAGAAATATAGAACAACAGAGACATCACAATTATCAAAATAAGATGAGACCCTAGAGAGTAGTTTTAATGAAAGGTAGTTATTTATGTTTTATTTCACTTTAGTAGGAATAAAACAAAAATAAAATGAAAAATATTTCTTCACCACAGGATATTTTTCCATAAAAGAACCAACTTGAAACAACTCAGAAAGTCAAATCCTACACATTTTCATTTGCAAATGGGATCTAAATAATGTGCACACATGGACAAAGGGTGTGAAATAATTATCACTAGAGACTCAAAAGAATAGGAGGTGGTGAGAGATGAGATATGACTTAATAGATGCAATGGACATTATTCTGCTGATGGTGCCACTGAAAGACCAACTTCATCATTACACAACATATCCATGTAACAAAAGTGCACTTAGACCTCTTAAATTCATACACATAAAAATAAATAATTGAAGTAATTTACTAATGTTAAAAAGCAAGGTTTAGGAATAAATATTAAGAGGCTAGTATACAATATTGGAAAATAGATGTTTATGTGATGACTCTTAATTCCCTGTTTAGAAAAATAAGGACATTAGCACACTTTTTTTTTTTTTTTTAAGACAGAGTCCCAAGCTGTCACCCTGGGTAGAGTGCCATGGCATCATAGCTCATAGCAATCGCCACCTCTTGGGCTCAAGCAATCTTCTTGCCTCAGTTTTTCTATTTTAGTAGAGACAGGGTATCACTTTTGCTCAGGCTGGTCTCCAACTTGTGAGTTCAAGCTATCCACCTGCCTCAGCCTCCCAGAGTGCTAGCATTATAGGCACGAGCCACCTCGACCTGTGATATTAGCCCTCAAACTTTCTCTCATCTCCTTTCTCCCCTACCTCCCAATTTTCCAGTTATATAATTACTTTTACATTGTTCAGGTTTAAAGCATCCGCGTTCAGTTTTGCTACCATGCTTTCATTAGGTGTCTACTATTCACTCTATGTTTAAATAGATTCATTGTTCATTACCGTTCTTTTTAACCCCACTTTGCCATTCTTCAGCTGATTTTTAATCATCTCTTATTTGGCTGGATGTCATTGTCAAGAAAGTTTTTCTTCTCCAAGAAGAAATCATGCATATTGTATTCCCTGAGTTCTTTCATGTGAGTGAATGTCTGTCAGTGGCTTCTACGCTCAAATGACATCTTGATTAGTTACAATATTTTTAGATTAAATTTAATTTTTCACGGAATTTTATGGGCATTGCTCTATTATCTTATGGAATTGAGTCTTATAGAGAATTCTGAGGGGATAAATTTTCTTTCTCTATTGCTTTTCTGCTTGAATATCTGAGGCATTTTTTTTCATCCTTGACATTCAGTAGTCAGCCAGGATATGTCTTATCGTTGAATATACTGCATCTAATTTTCTTGGAATGTCATGAACTGTTTTTGTTTTGCATGAGTTGGGGTTTTCTCTTTAATATATCAAATTATTCTCTTTCTTTGTTTTAGAGAAATTCTATTGTATTATACCTTCAAATATATCATGAGGGGAATTTCCACGTCAAGATGGTATGGTCTTGGCTTGGCACCTGTGGTTCAACGGGCTAAGGCGCCAGCCACATACACCTGAGCTGGCGGGTTCGAATCCAGCCTGGGTCCACCAAACAACAATGACGGCTGCAACCAAAAATGGCCACGTGTTGTGGCGGGCGCCTGTAGTTCCAGCTACTTGAGAGACGGAGGCAGGAGACTCGCTTGAGCCCAGGAATTGGAGGTTGCTGTGAGCTGTGATGCCACCGCACTCTATCTAGGGCGACAGCTTGAGGCTCTGTCTCAAAAAAAAAAAAAAAAAAAAGATAGTATGGTCTTTTCCTTTAGATAATAACATACAGTATATTATAACCCCATGTTTATATTATTCTTCCAAATTACTTTAATTATATGGCCTTTTATCTGCATTCATTCATATTATCTCAGTTCTTTCCTTTGTGTCAATAATTCACTTTTGTCTATTCTGTACCTTGCTGTATCTAATTTACTTATTTTTATAATTGCATTGAATGTTTTTTCTCATAGAGTAGTAATTTCCTTTTTCATCTTATTTAATTTTTTAATGATTTTATTGGTGTGCTCTTTTTAAATTAAATTCCTGTTCTTATTAAGATATTCTTAGTGTGAAGTAATTGGTGGACTGTCCTTCTATTTTCTTCTTTTTTCTTTTTTTGCAGTTTCTGGCCGGGGCTGGGCTTGAACCCACCACCTCTGGCATATGGGTCTGGCACCCCTCCCCTGATCTATTTTTTGAGCTATGTTTTCTTCTAGTTCAATGGCAAAGTGAGTTAATTTTGAGTAAACGCTACCCATTTTGATACTAAGTTAGCCATTTGCTATCATGTGCGCCTTGGACAAGTTACTCAAGTACTCTCTGCCTCAGTTTTCTAGTCTGTCAGATAGAAAAATAAATAGCATTTACTCATAAAGTTTGCTGTGGGGATTAAATGAGTAAATACATGTGAAGTATAAGAACAATGCCTAGTACATGAAATGAATATTAACTATTATTATTATTCTAAAAGGCTCTGTGTGTTTGTTTTTATATATGTTAGCTATTATTATTCTTCTAGATGGCTCTTTGTGTGTGTGTGTGTGCGCGCGCGCGCGCGCACGCGCGTTTGTATGTAATGGCTAATTGTCTTGTGTTAACTTGGCTAGGCTACATGTTGCTGTGAAGGTATTCTTTTAGATGCGATTAATATTTAATCAGTAGACTTTGAGTAAAGTCATTACCTTCCGTAATATGAGTAGGGTTCATCCAATCAGTTGCAAGTCTAAAGAGAAAAAGACCTAGGTTCCCTGAGAGGGAAGGGCTACTATATCCAAACTGCTTCTAGACTTAAGACTTTAAGACAGCAAGATGTCAATTCCTTGTTGGAATTTTCTGCCTGCCAGACTGCCCTGCAGATTTCTCATTTGCCAGCTCCTGCGATTATGTTTGACACAATTTCTTTTTTCCTTTTTCTAGAGATAGGGTCTTAATCTGTTACCCAGGTTGGAGTGTAGTGACCCAATTATGCATCACTGTAAATTTGAATTTCTAGGTTCAAGTAATCCTCTCACCTTAGCCTCTGAGTAGCTGGGACTACAGATGTGTAACACCATACCCAGCTGTTTTCTATGTTTTGTAGAGGCAATGTCTCACTATGTTGTCCAGGCTGGTTTCAAACTCCTGGCCTCAAGCAATCCTCCCACCTTGGCATATCAAAGTGCTGGTTTACAGATGTGAGCCATCATGCCCAACCAGCCAGCATTCTTTTTTTTTTTTGAGTCTCACTTTGTTGCCCTCAGTCCTCAATAGAGCACTGTGGTGTCATAGCTCACAGCAACCTCAAACTCTTGAGCTCAAGTGGTTCTCTTGCCTCAGCCTCCTTAATAGCTGGGACTACAGGTGCTGGCCATGATGCCCAGCTAGTTTTGTTTTGTTTGTTTAGCAGGCCCGTGCCAGGTTAAAACTCACCAGCCCTGGAGCACGTGACTGGTGCCCTAATTGCTGAACTATGGGTGCCCAGCCGACCAGCATCTTTTAAAGCATTTTTAACACAGTTTTGGTATTCCTCTTAGAATACTGCTATATTGTTTTCTACAGTGTCTATGCTGTTTAACATTCCCACCTACAGTGTGCAAGATTCCAACTTTTCTATATTCTAGCTATGACTTGACATTTGTTTTTCTTTTTGATCTTAGTTATCTTACTGGGTGGAAGGTAGTGTCTCATTATAGTTTTGATTATAGTTACTAATGATTAATGATGTTGAGCATCTTTTCATGTGCTTTTGGCCATTTGCTTATCTTCTTTTTCGTCCATTCAAGTCCTTTGCCTATTTTCAGATAAGGTTGTTTTTTTGTTGTTGAGTTTTAGGAGTTCTTTCTGTATTTTGAATAGTAATACCTTATCAGATATATAATTTGCACATATTTTTAACCATTCTGTGGTTTGCTTTTTGACTCTGTTGATTATGTGTTTTGATGCACAAAAGTTTTAAATTTGAATAAAGTCCAGTCTGTCTTCTTTTTCTCTTGTTGCCTGTGCCTTTGGTGTTATATTCAAGAAACCATTGCCAAATCATAGCTTTGCCTTATGTTTTTTTCTAAGAGTTTTATCGTTTTAGGTTATATATTTTTGTCTTTGATACATTTTGAGTTAATTATTTTAACTACTGGACTAAAAAATGGGGGTCACAAGTTAATTATTTTATATTTTTTTGTAGGGGTCCAATTTCATTCTTTCACATATAGATAACCAGTTTTTCCAGTCTTATTGAAAAGATTGTCTTGCCCACCAAATAGTGTTGGCATCCTTGTCAAAAATCACTTGACCTAATTTGTTCAACTGAATATTTATGTATCCCCAAAATTTATATATTGGAATCCTAATCCTTAAGGTGACAGTATTAGGAGGTAAACAGGTCATGAGGTTAGAGTCCTTATGAATAGGATTGGTACTTTTATAAAAGATATCTCAGGGAGATCCTATGTCTCTTCTACTGTAACAAAAAGGGACATGGCACAAAGATGGCCATCTCTGAACTAGGAAGAGAGCCCTCATCAGATACCAAATCTTCTGACATCTTGATCTTGAACTTCCCACCCTATAGAACTGTGAGAAATAATTTCTATTGTTTATAAGCCACCCAGTCTATGGTATTTTGTTATAGTAGCCAAAACACTGAAAACACCATACATATGCAGGTTTATTTCTGAGCTCTGTATTCTATTCCATTGATCTATATGTTTGTCAGTACCACACTGTTGTTTTGATATCACTTTCATTAATGTCTCTAGAGAAAGATTTTGGACTCAGGTTGTCTGCTTCAGAGTCTATGCCACTAACTCTTATCCACTACATTTTCCTTGAACCTGTAGTGTTGATGTCACTAATGTGCGGGGTATCTGGGAGGGGATTTTGATTACTGTAGCTTTGTAGTAAATTTTGAAATTAGGAAGTGTGAGTCTTCCTGCTTTGTTTTTCCTTTATTTTGCTAATGTGGTTTGTTATATAGATCTTTTTTTTTTTTGCAGCCTTTGGCCCAGATGGCCAGGTTTGAACCCATCACCTCTGGTATATGGGGCAGTGCCCCACTCCTTTGAGCCACAGGAACCGCCCTGTTATATAGATCTTTTTTTAATAAGTTGAACCATCCTTGCATTCCAGGAATAAATCTCCCTTAGTAATGGGGTATAATCCTTTCAATAGGATACTAAGATGAGTTTGCTAGTATTTTGTTGAGGATTTTTGAATTAATATTCATAAGAGGTATTGATCTATAGTTTTATTTTCATGGAGTGTTTTTGGCCTTGGTATCAGGGCAATGTTAGTGTCATAGAGTGAATTAGGAAGAGTTCTCTCTTCAATTTTTCTTGAAAACTTTGAGAAGGGTTGGTATTAATTCTTCTTTAAATATTTGGTGAAATTCACCAGTAAAGTCATCAGCTCCATAGTTTTTCTTTCGCTGAAAAATTTCTTATTACTGATTCAATCTCCTTACTGAGTAGATCTATTCAGATTTTGTTTCTTCATCACTCAGTCTTAGTAGAGGGTGTGTTTCTAGGAATTTGTCTCTTTAGTCTAGGATATTAATATTTTTGATATATAATTAATCATAGTAATCTTTCATAACTTTTTGTATTTCTGTGGTGTCACTTTTAATGTCCCCTCTTGCCTTTCTGATTTTATTTACTTGAATCTTCTAATTTTTTCTTAGTTAATCTAGCTGATGGTTTGTCAGTTTTGTTGATCTTTTTCAAGAACTTTTAGTTTCATTGATTTTTCTCAATTGTTCCTCTAGGCTGTATTTCATTTAATCTGCCCTAGTCATTATTTTTACTAGCTTTTTAAAAATTTTTAATCTGGCTCCTTAAGTGGTATGTTCTGTTGTGGATTTGAGATCTTTTCTGTCTTTTAATGTAAATATTTATAGCTGTAGCACTTCTATGTCCTGAACTTTGGTATAGTTTGTCTTTTTATTTTCATTAATTCCTAAATACTTTTTAATTTCCTTTGTTATTTCTTCTTAATTTCTGGATTGTTCAAGTGCATTTTTTTTTAAATTTTAAAATATTTGAAAGTTTTTCATTTTCTTTCTGTTATTAATTTCTAATATTATCCCACTGTGCTTAAACATAATAATTTGTACAAAGTACCTCTTTTTAAGTAGTTATTGAGGCTTTTTTGTTGCTTATCATATGGTTGATCCAGGGAAATAAATCATGTATACTTGAGAAGGGTGTATATTCTATTTTTGTTGGTTTAGAGTGTTCTGAATATGTTTGTTAGATCTTACTGATGTCTTGTGTTATTCAAACCCTTTATTTCTTTACTTGTCATCTGTCTGATTATTTGGAGGGGAATATTCAAGTCACCAACTGTTATTGTAGAACTGCTTGTTTTTCTCTTCTCTACTTCATTTTTGCTTTATATGTTTTCATGGTCTACTACTGGGTGTGTAAATGTAAATATTATAACTATTACATCTCGCTATATTGAATCTTTTATTATATATAGTGCTTTTTCTTTGCTTTTTATAACCTTTGTTCAAAACCTATTTTGTCTAAAATGAACATAAGCACTCTACCTTTCTTTTTGTTACTATTTGTATGGGATATCATTTTTCTTCTTCTTCTTTTTTTTTTTATTAAATCACAGCTGTGTACATTAGTGCATTCAAGGGGTACAATGTGCTGATTTCATATACAATCTGAAATGTTTTCATCAAACTGTTTAACATAGCCTTCATGGCATTTTCTTTCTTTCTTTTTGTTCCAGTGGTAAGATAGAATTTATTTATAGAAAAGAGTACAGAAAACACTAAAGCTCCTGGTAGAGAGATAGAACTCAAGTGGGGAGAGAAAATCTCTCTCCATTTCTCTCCTAGTCTTTCCCCATCTCCCCCTTTAGGCTTTTAGTCTCGGGGTATATATAGGTGTATGGGTTCCTTGGTCAGGACACAGATGAACACAGTCCCTTCTGCCGGGGGCAAAGTGAATGAATGTATCAATGAATGGACACAGTCCATTCATGGAATTGAGGCCTAGGAAATTCACATGAAATTGACCTAGGCATAGGAAATGGGGGTTCCACATTTAGTCCTAAGTGTAAAGTGAAGGAGA
>CAUYRH010042321.1:0-19874 GCA_963574655.1 Perodicticus potto | reverse complement strand
CCTCCCAGGTAGCTGGGACTACAGGTGCCTGCCACAATGCCCCGGCCATTTTTTGGTTGCAGCCGTCATTGTTGTTTGGCGGGCCCAGGCTGGATTCGAACCCGCCAGCTCAGGTGTACGTGGCTGGCACCTTAGCCCGTTGAGCCACAGGCGCCGAGCCGACATGACAGATATTTTTAAAGACCCGAATGAGGCTCGGCACCCATAGCACAGTGGTTACGGCACCAAACACACACACCCAGGCTGTCAGGTTTGAACCCAGCCAGGCCAGCTAAACAACATGACAACCACAACAAAAAAATAAATAAATAAATTAAATAAAATAGCTGGGCATTGTAGCAGGTGCCTATACTCCCAGCTACTGGGAAGCTGAGGCAAGAGAATTGCTTGAGCCCAAGAGTTGGAGGTTGCTGTGAGATGTGATGCCACGGCACTCTACCGAGGGTGACATAGTAAGACTCTGTCTCAAAATAAATAAATAAATAAAAGACCTAAATCAAACTTCTAAAGATAACAATTAGAATATTTGAGATTAACAACATCATATTAGACATTGGGGAAAAATTAGTAAAGTTCAAGACATAGCAACAGAAATTATCCTAAAGGAAACACAGGAAAAGATGGGGAAAAATGACCAGATTATTAGTGAGCCATGAGACAACATCAAATAACCTATTAAACTTCCAAAATTCATGAAATCATAAGCCCAGAGGTCCAAGATACTCTATGAACCCCAAGCACAAGAAACATGAAAAATGAAGGCAGATCACAAAATTATATCAAAAACATAAAATACTTAGGGACATATTTAACAAAATACATGCAAAACCCAAACAAGAATACCTAAATAAGGGGGAAATGTATTTTATCCCCGGGTTGGAAGATACAAGATTGCTAAAATGACTGCTCTTCCCAAAATGATTGATATGTTAAATACAATTCCAGTAAATAACCCAGTAGTCTTCATTTCATAGAAATTGGCAAACTGATTTTAAAATTTATATGGATATTCAAAGGACCTAGAATAGCCAAAACAAACAAAGCAATAAAAGGAAATCAAAAGAATAGTCAAAACAGTTTGAAATAAAGAATAACAAACTTGGAGGACTTATATAACCTGACTTCAAGACTTGCTATACCATAACCAATACTGTGTGGTATTAAAGTAAGAATGGATAAATATACAAATAGAACCAAATAGGCTAGAAATAAAGCCAGTAAATGGCTACTAAACACATGACAAGATGCTCACTCATTAGTTACCAGGTAAATGCAAAATAAAATAATTTTTAGGTACTACTACACACCTACTAGAATGGTTACAAATTAAAAATAGTAATAATATCAAGTTCAGTGAGAATACAGAGCATTTAGAAATTTCACGTATTACTGAGGAAAGTATAAATGATACACTACTTTGGGGGAAAGTTCTGCAATTTCTTTTAAAGTTAAACATACATTTAGCATTTGACTGAGCAATTTTATTCCTAGGTGTTTAGTGAATATGAAATATATAAGTATAAGCCAGGCATGGTGGCTCATGCCTATAATCCTAGCACTCGGGGAGGCCAAGGAGGGTGGATTGCCTAAGCTCATGAGTTCGAGACCAGCCTAAGCCAGAGCGAGACCTTGTCTCTAAAAATAGCCGGGCATTGTGGCGGGCGCCTGT
Source organism: Perodicticus potto (assembly GCA_963574655.1). Classification (NCBI taxonomy): domain Eukaryota; kingdom Metazoa; phylum Chordata; class Mammalia; order Primates; family Lorisidae; genus Perodicticus; species Perodicticus potto. The sequence continues at coordinate 18,205 of CAUYRH010042321.1, read as the reverse complement.
AGTCCCAGCTACTTGAGAGGCTGAGGCAAAAGAATCACTTAAGCCCAAGAGTTTGAGGTCACTGTGAGCTGTGATGCCACAGCATTCTACCGAAGGCAACAAAGTAACACTATGTCTCAAAAATATATATATATAAAATATATATAAAATATACAAATATATAAAAAAAATTTTAATGTGTGTATATATATATATATACACACACACACACAAAACAACTGGTGGGTTTTGTGCATGTAGGTTTTTTGTTTTGTTTGGGGTTTTGTTTGTTTGTTTGTTCACAGAGCCTCTCTCTCTCTCTACCAAACTGGAGTGCAATGGCATGATCACAGCTCACTATAACCTCAAATTCTTGGGCTCAAGAGATTCTCCCGCCTCAACCTCCTGAACAGCTAGGACTACAGGCATGCACCACCATGTCCAGTTCACAAAAGACTTGTACATAATTGTTCACAGCAGGTTCATTCATAATTTAGGACTCTAAAGTAGAAATAACCCAAATTGCCATCAACAGATGAGTTGATAAGCAAATGGTGGTATATTCATATAGGGCAAGTTTACCCAGAAATAAAAAGAAACAAATTACTGACCCATGCAATGACATTGACGAAGCAAGATACTAAATATATACTGTGTGATTCCATTGATATAAAATTCTGGAATAGACAAAATGAATCTAAACTGATACAAGATTGGTGCTTGCCTGGAAGAGGCAATGTCAGGGAATGACTGGGGAGGGTCACAGGAAACTTTTTCCATTGACATATAATAACTGCACATATTTACAGGATACATGTGTACAACGTGTAATGACCAAATCAAGGTAATTAGCGTATACATCACCTCAAACACTTGTCATTTCTTTGTGCTAAGAACATTCCAAATCTTCTCTTCTAGATGTATTGAAATTCACAATAAATTATTGATAACTATGGTTACCTTACTATGCTATTGAATGCTAAAATTTATTCCCTCTAACTAACTGTATTTTTGTATCCATTAACCAACCTCCATTCAACACCACTCCTACCAATCCCCACCTCTGGTAGCCATTATTCTTTCTCCCAGCACGATATCAACTTTGTTAACTCCTGCAGATGAGTGAGAACATGGGATATTTGTCCTTCTTGGGCTGGTTTATTTCACTTAACATAATGTCCTCCAGCTTCTTCTATGTTGCTGCAAAGGATTTCATTCTTTCTCATGGCTAAATATTCCATCATGTATATATACCAATTTTCTTTGTGCATTAATCCATTGATGGACACTTTGAATATGTATCTTGGCTATTGTGAATAAATACTTCTGTAAGGATGGGAGTGCAAATATCTCTGTGACACTGACTTTCTTTCTTTTGGACATATTCTCACCAGTGGGATTGCTGGACCAAATGATAGTTATATTTTTAGTTTTTTTAAAAACCTCCCTACTGCTTTTTTTATAATGGCTGTACTAATTTATATTCCCAGCAACAGTGTATAGGAATTCCCCTTTCTCTGCATCCTTGCCAATATTTATTTTTTTCTTTTTGATGAAAACCATTTTAATGGAGGGGAGATGACATCTTATTGTGGTTTTGATTTGTATTTCCCTGATGATTAGTGATGTTGAGCATTTTTTTATATACCTATTGGTATTTTGTATCTTTTTCTAGGAAATGTCTATTTAGATCATTTGCCCACTTTTAATTGGATTATTTAGATCTTTGCATTGAGCTATTCGAGTTCTGTATATATTCTGGTTAATCCAGAATAAATGGATAGTTTGCATGTATTTTATCCCATTCTGGGGATTGTCTCCTCACTCTGTTAATTGTTTCTTTCCCTATGCAGAAGCTGTTTAACTTTATGTAATCCCATTTGTCTGTCTTATTACTCGTTGTCTGTGCTTTGGAGGTCTGCTAGCCCAATCTTTTTGGCACCAGGGACTGATTTCATGGAAGACAACTTTTCCACAGATCAGGCAGGATCCATGGTTTTGATATGAGTCTGTAAGAAATGGATTTATTATGGCGTCTGTGCAGTCACACCTTTCTGCTAGTGATAACGTGTATTTGCAGCTGCCTCTCAGTACTAGCATCACCATTTTGGGTCCACCTCAAATCCTGAAGCACTAGATTCTCAAAAGGAGCACGCAACCTAGACCCCGCAAATGCACAGTTTACAGTAGGGGTTACACTCCTATGAGAATCTAATGCTGCTGTTGATATGAAAGGAGGTAGAGCTCAGGTAGTAATGCAAGTGACAGGGAGCAGCTGTAAACATAGGTGAAGCTTCCCTTGCTAGCCTGCTGCTCACTGGCTGCTCTGCAATCTGATTCCTAACAGGCCACAGACCATTCCCTGGGGATTGGGGACTGCAGTGCTAACTGTTAAATCTTTGCCTAGGAGATCAAGGTCTTGAAATGCTTTCCCATGTTTTCTTCTAGTAACATCATAGTTTGGGGCCTTATTTTTAAGTCTTTATTGCATTTTTATTTCATTTTTGTATATGATCAGAGAGAGGGGTCTAGTTTCATTCTTCTGCATGTAATTATGTGGTTTTCCCACAACCATTTATTGAAAAGACTGTCCTTTATGTATGTTTTTTGGCATCTTTGTCAAAAATGAATTGGCTTTAAATGTGTGGGTTTATTTCTGGGTTCTCCATTGTGTTCCATTGGTGTATATACCTGTTTTTGTGCCTGTACCATGCTGTTTGGGTTAATATAGCTTTAAGGTATATTTTGAAGTCAGGAGGTGTGATGCTTCCAGTTTTATTCTTTTTGCTCAGCAATGCTTTGGCTGTTTAAGATTTTTTGCAGTTCCATACAAATTTTGAGATTGTTCATTCTATTTCTGTGAAGAATGCCATTAGTATTTTGATAGAAATTCCATTATATCTGTAGTATGGATAGTTTAACCATACGAATTCTTCCAATCCATAAGCATGAGAGGCTTGGTGACCGTAACTCAGTGGTTAGGGCACTGGCCACATAAACTGGGCCTGGTGGGTTTGAACCCAGCCTGAACCTGCTAAACAACAATGACAACAACAACAACAACAGCAGCAAATAAATAGCTGGGCATTGTGGCAGGCGCTTATAGTCCCAGCTACTTGGGAGGCTGAGGCAAGAGAATCGCTTAAGCCCAAGAATTTGAAGTTGCTGTGAGTTGTGATGCCACAGCACCCTACTGAGGGCAACATAGTGAGACTCTGTCTCAAAAAATAATAATAATAATAAGCACAAGATAGCTTTCCTTTTTGTATGTGCCCCCTTCAATTTCTTTTTCTTTGCTTTCTTTTTTTTTTGGCAAGAGGCTCACTCTGTCACCCTGAGTACAGTGCTGTGGCGTCGTAGTTCACAGCAACATCAAACTCTTGGGCTCAAATGACCAGTTGCTTCAGCCACTTAACTAGCTAGGACTACAGGCACCTACCACGACACCGGTTAGTTTTTCTATTTTTAGTAGAAATGGGATCTTGGTCTTGCTCAGGCTGGTCTTGAACTCCTGAACTCAAGCAATCCACCTGCCTCAGTCTCCTTAAGTGCTAGGATTATAGGCATGAACCACCATTCCAGGCTTCTTCAATTTCTTTTACAGTGTTTTACAGTTTTCATTGCAGAGATCTTTTACTTCTTTGTTTAAATTTATTCCTAGGGGATTATTTTTTTGTAATTATTCTAAGTGTCATTATTTTCCTGTGATTTCTTTTCTGATTATTGTTGGTATATAGAAATGCCACTGCTTTTTATATGTTTATTTGGTGTCCTGCAACTTTATTGAATATATTCAACAGTTCTAATAGTTTGGGGGGGGGTTGGTGGAGTATTTAAGTTTCTCTAGATGTAAAATCATATCATCTGCAAACAAGGACAATTTTACTTCTTCCTTTCCAAATTGTTCTGTCTAGGACTTCCAGTACTATGGTGAATAGAAGTGGTGAAAGTGGGCATCCTTATCTTGTTCCAGATCTTCAAGGAAAGGCTTTCAATTTTTCTCTATTTGTTGTAATGTAGCTGTGGGTTTGTCATATATAGCTTTTATTATTTTGAAGTATGGTTCTTCTGTACCAAGTTTTATGATGAAGGGATATTAAATTTTATCAAATGCTTTTTTCTGTATCTATTGAAATCATGTGGGTTTTGCCCTTTATTCTGATGACATGGCACATTGTATTTATTAATTTGTTTATATGGAACCATTCTTACATATATGTCTGGAATAAATCCCACTTGACCAGGGAGTATTATCTTTTTGATGTGTTGGATTAATAGTATGGAAATGTTTTCTATCTTGACTAGAGTGAAGTTTATATGACTATATGTATTTGTCAAAGTTGCAGCATAACTGCCTGCTGAAATAGTGATATCTGATGGTGTTATCTATCTTGAAACCGTATGCCCAATAGGTTTGTTTTTTAGTCTTTTGCTTTTTTGTTTTTGTTCTTAAAACAGAGTCTAACACTGTTGCCATGGCATCAGCCTCCCTCACAGCAACCTTAGACTCCTGGGTTGAAGTGATACTTCTGCCTCAGCCTCCTAAGTAGGTGGAACTACAGGCACCCCCATAACATCCAACTAATTTTTCTATTTTTAATGGATGGGGTCTCCCTCTTGCTCACGCTGCTCTTGAACTCTTGAGCTCAATGATCCTCCCACCATGATCTCCGTAAGTGCTAGGATTACAGGTATTAGCCACTGCACTGGGCCAATAGGGTTGTTTTTTTCAAAAGGAAATAGAAAAAAAATCTAGCTAAATTTATCCCTCTCCCATGATTCTCTACCTACATCCCTGGACTGTCTTCCTTAATCAACTTTACAAACTCTTTTCTTTGCCCTTTGAAACACAGGAGTTACCTGATGTTCCATTCTTAGCCCTCCTCTCCCTCAAAGAACCCAATTATTTCAGTCACTGCTAATGGTATAACTACTACTATAATCCTCCTATTTGAGGATTATTACCAAATCTACTTTTCTTGCACTGACTTTTCCCCAGAGATCCAGACAACTATATCCAAATGCCTAATGAAAATCTGTATTTCAAGGTCAACATGGCCAAACTAAGATAAATTACCACACATCATTTCAAGCCCACCTTTTCGACTGTACTCTTCATATACATTAATGCATGATGCCTGACACATAGTAAGCATTTTATATATTACTGGTTGAATGAATGAAGTATGGAATAACTAACAGCCAAAAACATCTTCAATTCTCCTCTCCCTCCTATATTATTAAGCATATAACCAACATACTTTGTGGAAATCATTCCTTCTATAACTGTTATTTCACCCCCTCCCCTTCCCCACTACTACCTCACTCCCCCTAGAAGGAGCGGGGAGAATGGAGTTGGTATACACATTGAGTGGCACCTTCCTAGACTGGTAGGTTTCAGCATTTCCAGATAAGGAAAGTTGCTCTCCTCTCCCTGCTTCCTTCCAATATCACGCCAGAACTACCTGCAATTGGCATTCTGGGTAGATGGGGCCAGCTGCAGAGATGCTGTTATCTGATGGTGCATCTGTTGGGGAAACCAGAAAAAGGAAAACTATTGAGAAGGTGTATTTTTCTCCTCCCCAGGTAAGCAGGAGAAATAATGGAATTCAAAATTGGAATGGCCATGCACTGAAACTCCTGCCCACCAGGTGTTTATCCCAGTTCATAAAAACAACTATTTTAAGGTAATGAAAAAACACTCCCTACAGGGAAATCAAATAGAACTACATGTTTCTGAAACAGTTTGAGAGAAATCAGCAAACTCAATGAGCAGACAGCAAAAGCCTGTCAAGCAGGTTGGCACAGGCGGCCCCACTCACAAATCCTGCCAAGAATAGGCTCCAGGAAGCCTGAATCCCCTGAAATCACAGCCCATGTCAGGAAGCCACAAGACCTGCTGTCCAGCCCAAAGGCTAGTCGGCTTCAGTGGGTTGTGGGAAGCCTTCCCTCTGTTTCTACACCCAGAGCCTAAGAATCCAAATCCATTTATGTTTCCTAATGCTACGCTACCAACTCTACCCCTTGGGACACCATCTCCCCAGTTTTTCCCTTCCCTGTTATCTCTGAAAAGAAATGCACAAGCTTTTACTGTTGGAAGAGTTACTTTTAATTACTAGAGTTAAGTAAACAGAGAATAACAAAACCAACAAAGATGAAAACATTTATTTACCTAAAGAACCCTCATATGCAGGGTGACCAAATGTCCCTGTTTGCTCAGGACAGTTCTCATTTATATTTGTTGTCCTGGCATATTAATAGCATCTCTTTCATTCTATCAATGAAAGTATCAATGTTTGGTCAGAAAGTAGAATAATTGTCCTACTTAAATGGCACACACTATACACTAGGCACATAAATATTAACCTATTTAATCCTCAAAGCAATCCCATGAGGTAAGAAACATTTTACAAGCGATGAAACTGGCTGGGCATGGTGGCTCACACCTATAATCCCAGCACTCTGGGAAGCCAAGGGGAGAGGCTCACTGAGCTCAGGAGTTCTAGACTAGCTTGAGCAAGAGTAAGAGTCCATCTCTACTAAAAATAGAAAAACTAGCTGCATGTCGTAGCAGGCACCTATAGTCCCAACTACTTGGGAGGCTGAAGCAAGCGGACTGCTTGAGCCCAGGAATTTGAGACTGATGCCAGGACACTCTAGCCTGAGCAATAAAGCGAGACTTTATCTAAAAAAAGAAAAAGATAAAATAAAAGTAATGAAAACAAGGAATAGGGAGGTTAAGTAGCTTGCCCAAGTTTACAAAGATAGCATTGTCTAAGCCAGGATTTTAACTGGGACAAATTGGCTTCAATGCCCTTGTTCTTACTCTTTCATTTAACAAATACTATTCATACCTACTATGTGCCAGGCATCATACTACACTTTCAGAACACAACTATGAAGGAGGCACAGTCTCTGCCCTCGGGGAGCTATCAGTATGGGGGAGACACAGATACAAGTAAAAGGGCAGAGAGGACAGGGTGCATTGAAAACAAACGGGATGGAGGTGGGTGTGGCACTTAATCAAGCCTTGAGAGATCACAGAAAGCTTCCCAGAGGCAGTGGCTTCTGAGGCGAGTCTTAAAGAAAGTTCATTTTAGCTGGACTAGCAGGACCGAGAAAAGGCAGTTCAGGCAGAATGGCAAATCAAAAGGTTGTGAGGCCAAAGAAACTATAATGAAGTGAGCAAATTCAAGTTTCAGTAGGCTGAGCAATTGCCCAGAGCCAGGGAAGTAGCAAGAATTGGAGCTAGAAATATAAGTAGAGGCCAGATCAAGAAGAGATGTGGCTGGCATGCTCACGCTTGCACTTTATCCTGAAGCTAATGAGAAGGCCATGACTTTCAAGGAACATGGGCTAAAAGTGACTTGATCAAATTTTCACTTTAGAAAAATCACTAGAGGCTCAGCACCCCTAGCTCAGTCGTTAGGGTACCTGCCACATACACAGAGGCCAGAAGAGTTCAAACCCGGCCAGGGCCTACTAAACAACAATGACAACTGCAATAAAAATAATAGCCGGGCATTGTGGCAGGCCCCTGTAGTCCCAGCTATTTGGGAGGCTGAGGCAAGAGAATTGTGTAAGTAATTCTCTAAGAACAGTAAAAGAGGTTGCTGTGAGCTTTGACACCATGGGACTCTACCAAGGGCAATGTAGTGAGACTCTGTCTCAAAAAAAAAAAAAAAGAAAAAGAAAAATCACTAGGGCTGCCATGGAGAAGTAAATTGAAGGGGAAGAGCTAGAACAGACACAGGAATCCCAGACAGAAGGCTGTTGCCAGGATCCATGGAAGAGAGGGAGAGGGCTTGAACTGATATAGTGAATGGAGGTGTGAAAGACTGGTGGATCCAGGAGATAGAACTGGCAGGACTCAGTGATGGGCCACATATGGGTGAAGGGAAAGAAGGTCATGGATGCCATGGAGATGTTCTATCAGAGTCTGGAGCCCAGGACAGAAGCCTAGGCATGGGACGTGGATTTGGGAGTCATCAAGTACAGACGGTAACTAAGCCACTGGAGTGGGTGGCTCATACAGTGGAGTGTACAGTGGGGGAAGAGAAAGACCTATCTGCGAAGGATGGGAAGGAGCAGACAGACAGGAGACCAACCCAGGGAGCTTGGTGTCATCACAGCCACCAAATGAAAGATAAAAAGAAAACAGTGTCCAAGTCTGCAAGGGGCACAGATTAGGACCTAGGAGTATCCACACAGTTGATCAACAAGATGGTCTCTGCAAACCTAGGGGTGAAGGGGTGTGCAGCATGAAGTGGTCTTGGTAAGAGAGCATGTGGAAGGATGAAAGTGGAAATAAGGTCCTGAAATATGAAGACTGCTCTCTGCTTTTTTAAATTATTATTATTGGTATTATTAATGTGGTGAGAATACTTAACACGAGATCAACCCTCTAAATGAATTTTTGAGTGTACAATACATTGTTGTTGACTATAGGTGCAATATTGTATAGCAGCTCCCTAGGGAAGATTCATCTTGCTTGACTGAAACTGTAAGTCCTGTTGATTAGTAACTCCCCATTTCCCCCTGCCCTCAACTCCAGCAGTCACCATCCCACTGTTTGATTCCATAAGTTTGACTATTTGGAGCACTTCACATAAGTCAAATCTTGCAGTATTTGTCTTCCTACAACTGATTTATTTCACTTAGCACCCTGAATAAAGTTTGGTCAAACAGAGAGTCTTTGCTATCAGTTGGCTGAGACAGAGACAGCCAGGGACAGAGTGGCTCTAGATGAGGTCTTTATAAATCAAATTATCCTAAGAGCACCGAAAAGTTGTAATTGGGAAGGAAAGGATCAGACTGTGTGGAGAATGGGCTGGAGGGGGCTAGAAGGGACTATAGAAGATTAATTAGAAGGCTAGTGCTGTTGTCATGGAGAGAGGCAAGATCATGAACAGATCAACATGATGGCAGGGGTAGAAATAGAGAGATTTGAGATATTTAGGATATAAAATTGACAGGACTCAGTGATAGATGGGTGGTATCTCATTTAATCTTTACTAGTCTACAACCCCCTGAAACATATTATTTTCTTAATAAGGAATTTGAAACTCAAAGTACTTAAGTGATGTGCTCCCATCACAAAGCTAGTAGGCCCGCCTCCAAAGTTACTCTCTTCCTACTATGTTCTACAGAAGTCAAGCAGCTCTTTCTTGAAAGAAGAAAGAAGTCTTCTTGAAGACTTCAAGAGAAGTCTCCCCTTCAAGAGAAGTCTTAAAGAAGACTCTCTTCTTTCTTGTGCACTGGAAGCTACACCAATTCAATCCCTGTAACATTGTACTTAACCCACAATATTCCCGTTATCTGTTTGCCTATGCAACAGGAACATCAATAAAATTATTATCACAGAAGCTGGCTACAATTTGAGCCAGTTGACCTCCAAGGACAGTACAAAACAATTCCTTTGTTGAAGAAACTGACTTTTCAGACTTATCTATGAAAAGTGAGGGTCCCTGGGGAGAGCTAAGATGAGAAAGACTTGGGCAATAAGAAATTAGGTTGCTTTGCATGACAAAGTTACAGGAATTATGGAGCAGGGACTATAGTCATTATGTTCATCACTGTAACCTTAGTGCCTGGCACACAAGTATTCATTATATTTTTGTTGAGTGGATGGTGCTTTAACAAGGGGATTATCCTGGGAAAGAAGAAAAGAGGCAGGGTATAGAGAGAAGAAACCACAGAAAATTAGTAAAGGAAGAGGATTGATGAAGTCAAGATGGAATTTTTTGAGATGAGAATGGTCCATAACTTTCTAGGAACAGTATAAACTCACACTAAATTTTAAATGTTCTGTTTTAAAAGAAGAATTGTTACAAAACTGAACTGGAGCCGAACTTCTTTGTATGACATAAATCATGTAAATTTCTAGCCAAATGTTTAAGCAATTATCTGATAAACATTAAAAGCAAAGTCTTTTTATGGAATACTAGTTTCCAGATAGCTGTCAGCTGACTGTCAATCATTTCAAGATTTTGAGGCAGAACTATTTTTTTCTTGTATTTAGTTTAACAACAATCATCTCTTTTCATTTCCTATCAAATATCCCTACCAAGAAATAACCTTCAATAAATTTAATTTAGGTTTCTTTCCTCTGCCCAAGTTTGAGATAGCCTTGACATATGTGCATAATAAATTGTCTTAAACAGTGGTTCTTGAAGCATGGGAACCTAGTAAAAGTGCAAATTCTTTGGCCACACCCCACATCTACCAAATGAGAAACTCTTGACCTGGGGCCCAGCAATCTGATTTAAAAGACCTTCAGGTAATTCCAATATACCCTCACATTTGAAAACCACTAGCCTTTTTTTTTTTCTTTTCAGACAGAGTCTCGCTCTGTCACTGTAGGTATAGTGCCAAGGCATCATAGCTCACAGCAACCTCAAAATCTTGGACTCAAGTGATCATCCTGCTTCAGCCTCCCATGTTGCTGGGACTACAGATGCCCGCCACAACACCAGGGTATTTTTTAAAAACAGAGTCTCATTCTTACTCCCAGCCGGTCTTCAACTCCTGAGCTCAGGCCAGCCACCCTCCTTGGCCTCTCAGAATGCTAGGATTACAGATATGAGACACCTCGACCCGCCAACCTCTAGTCTTTAAAAACCTTTTTAATGGCCAGGCACAGCAGCTCATGCCTATAATCCTAGTGCTCTGTGAGGCCAAAGCGGGTGGATTTCTTGAGCTCAGGAGTTGGAGACCAGCCTGAGCAAGAGCCAGATCCCCATCTCTGCTAAAAAATAGAAAAAACTAGCCAGGCATTGTGTGGGTGCTTGTAGTCTCAGCTACTTGGGAGGCTGATGCAAGAGGTTTGAGGTTGCTGGGAGCTACTATGACACCATGGCACTCTACCCAGGGCTACAGAGTGAGACGCTGTCTCAAAAATTAGTGAATGAAAGAATGAATAAATTTTTAAAAGAAAAATAATCTTTTTTAATACTGCCCATACCTATGCCCACACCCAATCCTCAGTGAAAAGCTGCTACACATAGATAGAAAGGACAAGGACCAGGGATCCTAGAGTTTCTGACAGTGATCAGCAGCAAGGAAGTCCAAGCCAAGGCAGAGTTGGGGCAAATGTAAGGGCCAGGTGACAACAGAGAAGCTGACCTGAAAACGACAGCAAATGTGAAACAAACTACAAATGTGTAGTAAATACTTATTTTTTGCTTCCTAAATGTCCATCCCCACATTTCCTGGTAATATATAGACAGACAGATAGTTTTTTATGTGAGGTTACAGCTTTTTCCCACTCTCCATCTATAGCTCCAGGATGATCACATGACCTAGATCTAACCAATCAAAGCAGCACATCCCCCCCACCTGCCCCAACCTGGCCACATGATTGGTTCAAGGATGGACACGTGGTCTAAGTAGAGCAAAAGAGAGTTTTCTCACACTTCTGGGAATATGACAGGATATGAGGCTGGAACTACTGTGCTTATTGCCAAATAAGAAAGAAAGCATGTCTGAAAACAGAGCCAACACAGAGGAAGCAGAGTTGAGAGATACAGAGATAGAAACCTGGTCCCCGTAACATTTTTGAGAAGACTGATCAAGCCTCATCTAAAGTCAAGACTACTCCTGGAATTTTCCACATCATTTGCCAATAATAATCCTTTTTGCTTTTGGTCACATGGGATAAAATTTTCTGTCCCTTACATCTGGAGTCCGATGATGATGTAAGATAGTGGTTTTGAAAGCACATGCAGTGAGAATAAGAGAAAGTCATTCAGACTAGGGCTGACAAAACACACCTGGTCTGGTCGGTTTAGGTCCCATCTGACCTTCACCTCTTGCTGTTTTGTAAATTCAGCTTTAACCTAAATGTATATTTCTTCAGTAGTTTGGGGCAATTGATTTGGGAGACCAATTTTCGAATTGGAATGTTGTTTTGGGTCATGCAGTATGTCAATTATTGTTTGTTATGGGTTATGGATTATGCTGATTACTGTTGTTTAAGATAAGGGTTAACGTGGTTTTTACTTTGAACTTTCATGTATAAAACTGTGATTTTGGAAATGGAAGAACAGAACAATCTTGGAGAGGTTACTCTCACTGTTCTCCAGAATCACTGGCCATCTGACAAAGTTTGGTAGATATATCCCCGTCTCTTCCTATTAGCTGACAGTGACAGGCAGCCAGACTCTCTTCCTCCGGTAACAGTTTGAGTAATTTTATTTGGAAAGCGCGGCTACAGAAAGCAGAAGTGCTTACTTGGTTCAGTGAATTCCACAAATCTACCTCCTCTCAACACCGCGAGTGCCCTCAGGTCCAGGACTATGTGTTATTTATCACGGTAATGTTATGCCAATCTAATAGGCATTGTTGATTGTTTTAGAAATGAAAGGAGAACCAGAGGAAGGTAAGGTGGCAGAAAGAAAAGGGGTGGGAAATGTGCAAACTTCTCCCAAGAAACTACAACCTGATCACTTTGTTCAGAGCAGACTAGGACCTACAGGAGTCCAGCAGCGGCACAGCAGGAGCCAGGAAGCAGGAAATGAGGGCATAGAAGCTTCCAGCAACAGACTACTCCAAAGGACCATTTACCAGGAAATTGCCTAGAAATGACGGTGCAGCCATAACCGGATCGTTACTTTCTCTACAAATATTTCTCCCTTTTGTGAGCAACAAGGACCCATTCAGCCAACTGTGTGGTGCTTCAGCTGAAATAACAGAGCAGAGGAAATGTGTAATTGGCTTTCACAAATTGAAACTGTAGGGCAGCCTGGCCAAGTTAAAGCTCTGTCTCTGGCCTTAGCACAGAAATTATTTTCTGCTTAATGCCATGTGTAGTGAAGTGGGGGGGGGGGAGAGAAAAAGGACCAGCCTTTGGGTCAGCCCTTCTAGCCAGGCTCATCAGCCCAGAGCTTTGAACAGCCAACAGGGGCAGAAAGGGAAGCTGGCTCTGTACTTTTGGGGAAGAGGAGGAGTGGGAGGAAGAGACACAGGACAGGGAGGGGTTGGAATAGAGGGGAAAAGTTAATATTTAATGAAATAAGTTAACTTGCAAATCCATTTTAAAAAAAAATAGTAGCCAACTGATATCTTTTCTCACCAGTCTGCCTATATGAAATTTACACTTGGAAATAACGAACATAACATCAACCTGAGAGTATATGTAGTGAAAAATAAGATGGAGTCAGTCAGGCCAGGGCTGACACCACACACTGGTCTGGTTGGTTAAAACTTCACCTCATGTCTTCCATCCTTGGTATTTTGTAAATTTAGCTTTAACCTAAAAGTGTATATCTTGAGTAGTTTAGGGTGATTGATTTAGGAGATTGACTTTATAATTAGAGATGTTGTTTTGGATCGGGTAATGTTGATTATTGTTTATTATGGGTCATGGGTTATGCTGATTGTTGTTTAACATAAAGGGTTAACATGATTTTTGCTTTCAAATTTCATGCATAAAACTGTGGTTTTGGAAATGGAAGGGCAGAATAGTCTTAGGGAGACTACTCTCACTGTTCTCCAGAATTGCTAGCCTTCTGATAATAAAGCTAATTTCACCTAATCCCTGTCTCTACATGTTGGCTGAACAATGACAGGTGGCTGACCCTCTTTGTTCAGTAACAAACCAGTTTATCAATTTTTCGATAGAAAAGAAGTCATGTTCTGTAACTGAGCCAAATTTGAGGATCATGGTCTGGAGCCACAACAAAGAAGGTCTGAGCAAGTGGATTCAGCTGTGGCAGGGTTACAGTTTGGTTTTATACATTTCAGGGAGACAGGAATCACAGGTAAACTCATAAATCAATACATGGAAAGCACACATTGGTTTGGCCTGTAAAGGTGGGATATCTCAAAGTGGGGACTTACAGATTATAGGTAGGTTTAAAGATTCTTTCGTTGAGAATTGGCTAGAAGAGTTAGTCATCATCTATTAGGCCATGAGTCAGTGAAAAGCTTGAGTTAAGATAAGGGTTTGTTAATCAGAGAAAAACTGCTACACGAGTGCCCAGACCCAAGTGATTTGTTATATCTTGAATAGCCTTAGGCCTGTTAATGAGTCACAGATGACATCTTTATGGAGGGGAGAAGGACATGATGAGGCATGTCTGATCTCTTTTCTTGCGGCAAGCAACTCAGTTTTGGGGGATCTCCTTGGTCAAGAGGGGGTCCAGTCAGTCAGCCACTGGGAGAGGGCCTTAAGATTTTATTTTATTTCACAAATTCATCAACTGGCATTTGTGATGATGATAATCTAATAATTATCTAATAATTTGAAAGATCAGAGTGAAACGAATTTGTGACTCACCCAAAAGGACATAAAGCTCTATTCCAGGGATTCATGACTAATCCATCTTTTGGGTGTGAGGGGAAGAATTAAAAGTTGTCCAAATTCTTTGAAACACTGCTGGGTGATTTGAGAACTCCACTATATGTATTTCTAGTAATTTTTTTTAGAAGAGCTCTTCCTACGTTGCCCAGGCTGGTCTCAAACTCCTGAGTTCAAGCAATCCTCTTGCCTCAGTCTCCAAAGTAGCAGGAATTCTGGATACCACACCTTGCTTATTTCCAGTATTTTCCTACCTGAAACTTTCTATCTCATCTACTTCCAGGAATTTTCCATCTACCACTCTTTTTAAGGCTCCCTGAGCTTTGCATTCCCCACCCTAGCCCATGAGCTTCAAAGGGGCACGTGAGTTCCATGAGAAATGATTAGAGGGAAACAGGACATGGGGCCCTCTGAGTGTTCTCTCTGAAGCCCCTAATAGCAATTTGGTTGTACAGTTCTCAGGGTGCTAGTCTGGTTATGTGTTTCTGGGAGCGGATTGTCCCCAGAACCCCTTCACTTCCACCTTGGCTTTTTCATTGCCATCCTCTCTCAGATTAGGAGATCCAAAGGGCCACAAGTCCCTGGTTTCCTGGTCCTCAGGAAGAGCCAACAAGCAGCCCCAGTAATGGAAAAAACACTGAGTCACACAGGCCTCGGCTTGGGTCCCACACCTACCACCCACCAACTCCATGAGGCAATGCTGGAAAGGAAACCATATGAGACTGGAGTTGGAAGACCCAGCTCTGTGACCTCAGGCAAATTTCTCAGTTATTCTCTCTCTCTCTCTTTTTTTTTTTCTTGAGACAGAGGTCACTTAGTTGCTCTGGGTAGAGTGTCCTGGCGTCATAGCTCACAGCAACCTCAAATTCTTGGGATCAAATGATTGTCTTGCCTTAGCCTTCTAGCTGGGACTTCAGGCACCCTCCCTAAGACCCAGCTAGTTTTTCTATTGTTAGTAGAGACAGGGTCTCGCTTCGTTCAGGCTGGTCTTGAACTCCTGAGCTTAATCATCCTGCTTTGGACTCCCAAAGTGCTAGGATTACAACTGTGAGCCATAACACCCAGCCAGTTATTCCATTTTTTTTTTTTTTTTAGAGAGACAGAGTCTCACTTTGTCGCCCTCGATTCTCTTGCCTCAGCCTACCGAGTAGCTGGGACTACAAGCACCAGCCACTAGGTCTGACTATTTTTTTTGTTGCAGTTTGGCTGGGGCCGGATTCCAACAAGCCACCCTCAATATATGGGGCCAGCACCCTACTCACTGAGCCATAGGTGCCCCCCTCCCAGCCAGTTATTCCTTTCTTAAACTACCTAAATCTCAATTTCACCATCAGTAAAGTGAGACTATGATAACTACTTCAAAGCGTTGCTGTGAGGATTAAAAGAAATAATGTGCCTGGTGTGAAGTTGGCACAAACAATTAGTTAATGCTGTTATTATTACCAGACGAAAAGGGTCCAGCTGTCTGTCACTGTTAGTCAATGTGCAGAGATGGGGAAAAGTCCACCAAACTTTGTTAGAAGGCCAGTGATTCTGGAGAACCGTCAGAGCAGCCTCTCTAAAGCTGTTCTATTCTTCCATTTCCAAAATCACAGTTTTATACATGAAAGTTCAAAGTAAAAACCATGTTAACCCTTATCTTAAACAATAATAATCAGCAAAACCCATGACCCATAATAAACAATAATTGACCTAATGCATGACTCCAAACAACATTCCAATTCAAAAGTTAATCCCAAATCAATTGCCTCAAACTACTCAAGAAATATTGTTTTAGGTTGAAGCTGAATTTACAAAACAGCAAGAATGGGGGACAGGAGGTGAAGGTCAGGTAGACCTAAACCGACTGGACCAGCTGTGTCACATCCACCCCAGCCGTGCGGACTCCATCTTATTCTCACTACATGTGCCTTCATTATCCTTGTTATTACATGACCTTGGGGAAGATGTTTAATCTCTCTAAACTTGGTTTCCCCAAAACTAACAGAAAAAATAATTACCTCTCAGGATGGTTATAATGATCGCATATATAAAGATTACAAGGATTATGTATGTAGGACATATATGTAAAGCCCCTGCCACAATGCCTCATCTCAGTGATACATTTCTTTCCACTCCCTTCTAGACTTCCTCCAGTGCAATCCAAGATAAGAGTTTCACATCTCCCTCATGGCCAAGCTGGACCCTACATTTAGCTAAAAACCAAAAAGAATCTGTTCCTAAGGTGGCTTTTTGAACCACAGGTCCTTTGAGTCCCCAGTCTGCTGGGCGCTCAGCCCACACCCGTAAAAGGAAAGACTGTCAGCGGGGAAGCCTCAGAGCCCTCCCAGAGGGTGGCCTACAGCTGCAGGATTTATAGTTCAACACTAGGGGGAGCAGTAAGCCCGGGAACGCAGTGAGAGCCACACCCAGAAATCTCTGATTGCCCTGGTGCCCTCATCGCCCAGAGGAGCCAAATCCAAGCAAGAAGAGATAATTGAGGAGTACCCAGAAAGGCCTCTGTGGGAACAAATGATGGAGAAAATGCAGAGAGCAATGGAGAACACATCTCCCCTTAGGCTTCAGCCTGGTCCGGGACTAAAGAGCCCTCTCTGGCTTCCAGACTATGACCACTTTTCTTCTGGGGAAATGGTGGGAGATGGAAGCTTGAGGAAAAGATTGTAGGGAAGACAGGCCAGATCACTTTTCCCATATACTCCAATTTCTACATTTAGCTCACTCAGCAGCTTATAAGTCCCGGTGGGTCACAGCTAGAAGTCCTTATACAGACTAGCCCCAGATGTTTAGTTGGAGGTCTCAGACTCAGAGAGGAGGACTCTCCCAGGCAGTTTATAATAATCCCTCATAGAGTTCACCAAATTCTTTCATGTGTATCATTTCATTTGGATATTCACAACCATCTCATAACAGAGACTCTTAGCTCATTTTACACATGAGACTAAGGTTCAGGTAAATGCCCAGAGCTTTCCTCTTCTCTACTAAGCCATCATCTCCACCCTCTATTTCCTCCCCTCCCCTCTTGCGTCTTCTTGTTTTAAAATCAGTCCAAACTACACCCATAACTCCAGGAAGAGAACTATTCATCTCCAAGTACACATAAATCAAATTTTATATGTTTATTTATTTATTTTATTTATTATTGAGACAGAAGACACTCACTCTGTTGCCCTAGGTAGAGTGCCACAGTGTCATAACTCACAGCAACCTCACACTCCTGGGCTCAAGCAATCTTCTTGCCTCAGCCTCCCAAGTAGCTGGGACTACAGGCACCGGCCACCAAGCCTGTCTAGTTTTTCCATTTTTAGTAGAGATGGGATTTCCCTCTTCCTCAGGCTGGTCTCGAACTCCTAAGCTCAAGTGATCCACCCACCTTAGCCTCCCAGAGTGCTAGAATTGCAGGCATGAGCCAGCACGCCTAACCCCATAAATCAAATTTTAAAATATTTGTTGCATATCCCATCTTTCTAACCCACCTAACATAATGGAGAAATGATAGAGCACAAGAATTTTGAGGGTGGACTTTGGAATCAGATCTAAGTAAATATTCCATATTTATCACCTATGAATTCCATGACCATGGACCTTCTTTGTGCATCAATTTCCTCATATGTGAAATGATAATATTAACATCTATATCATGGGATTCTTTTAAGAGTTAAATGAGATGTACTATGTAAGGCAATTATATAGTGCCTAGCAGCACTTAGATTAACAGTTTGATGATTGCATCTAGCATATATAATTATATTAAATCATAGACTGAAAAGCATTTTAGAAATTAGTTTATTCCTGGGCAGCGCCTGTGGCTCATCGAGTAGGGCACCGGCCGCATATACCGAAGGTGGCGGGTTCAAACCCAGCCTCGGCTGAACTGCAAAACAGAAAAATAGCCGGGCGTTGTGGCGGGCGCCTATAGTCCTAGCTACT